>VUYV01000014.1:2080008-2127014 GCA_008711295.1 Anarhynchus alexandrinus
AAAAAAAAAAAAAAAAAAAAAAAACAAAACCATAAAACATAAAACAGTTTAGGAAGAAATATTGATAGTTTTTCTATTAAATGTGTAAACCAGGAAACTTCAGTAGTGAAGTACAAAGAAAACAAGTTTATCCTAGGGTCTGATTTAAGGCCAAAACTTGAAGACTCATGCTTGAATAGTGATAATACTAACAGAACGAGGACCTCTGAGATTTGAGTTTCTTTCCCACTAGTTACACATACACAAGTTATACATACATCATTCTGAAAACATTTTGAATACAATTTACCAAGAATAGTGTTTTGTGATGTCTTAGAAGGAAGAATGAGCTTTAACAAACAAAAGTAACAAGGCAGTGAGATTGTCCAAGGTCTAATTATGTAAGATAAATGAACTATAAAACATTATTATAAGAGATTATGAGAAAAGGATTATACTAATCAGGAGAAAAATTGGCAAGAGTTGCTAGTTTACAAAAATTACAACTACTTTCCATGTACTTAATGAGAGGACACCATGTTGCAATATGGGTGGCATATATATAGTCCTGGATGTTGAGCTTTTCTGGACTAATGTACCCTACAACCTGACAATTCCTTTATTAACCAGTACATTGTTGGAAGATTTCCATGAAGAGGCAATTACCTGTCTGGCAGGAAGAAGTAGGAGATGGAGCATGGGATAGAGAGAATCAGAGCTTGCAATTACTAATGATTCATATTACTAATGATTAATATTCAAGTTCTGCTCAAAACGGCCACCAGGTTGAAATCCCCTGCGTAGACACTGCAAACATGCAAGGAGTGAGAATCTTGCAACTCGATGCAGAGTAACAAAAGTCAGTTTTATCTGAATGTTGAAACTATTCGGGCAGTGGAACGTTGCTGATTTCCAGAGCTATTTCACAGTTTATTCTGCCTTTATATTCTATATCAAAGAATTTTTCTGGAATAATTCTGTATGTGTTCAGGTTTAGTAGTCCGTTCAGGGCATACAGGTATTCCCTGGTCTGACAAGAAAACACTGATTTAGTGTACAGTATATTTGAAGTTCACAAGATTTTAAATATAGATGTTTCCTTAAGCCAAGTAGCGTTCACTCAGAACTGTGGAAAGACTGGTGTCAAACTGAAGAGTAATAGTATTCCTCAAAGAATTAAAGTTTAAAAAAAAGTTATCAAAATCAAATCGAAGTCAAAGTTAAAAAATAATTGGGGTAGCTAAGTTATATGAAACAGACAAAAAAAATTAAACTCTGGCACCTGATATGAGTTCAAAGTGCCATTTGTAAAAATTACTTAGGGAATATACCAAACACTATCAGGTTTTGACAATTTAAGATCCCTACTGCTATAACTGTCCTCCTGCTCAGTTATTAGGTAAAGCCTTAGTTGTTTTTCATACCTTCAAAAATCTGACTTTTAAAGCTCCAAATCATTCACATTTTATTCTGAGTCTCTAATCTTATCAAATTAAATATGTCTGTGACTATTTGAGATCTTTCTGTGGATAACTTTTTAACTATAGGAGTGGGTGGATTTCTCTGCTGTTATATTTTGTGATTTTTTCCTACATACTGATGGTACTTCCAAAAAGGAGTGAGGCAATGGTTTCTAACATCTTATTTTATGAATGAGACAATCATTAAAGCTTATTAAGTAATTGTGGCTAGCTCTGGCCTGGAAAAAAAAATGAGTCTCAATAAAAAATTATTTTCTACAACTTTGCAAAAGAGGCTGGGATTTGGGGACTGGAAAGTCCTCAAATCATTAAAAAGTAATTCCAGAATCACACAGGTTTTAATGTCAGACTTAGGAGACACCGATGCACAAAATTTGAGAAGACAAGAACTCTCTTTGTGGTATAATAGAAGGAAGAAATTGTAGCAAAATCCACAATTTTGAGGAAAAGTGACAAGGCTGTTGACCTTACTTTTTTTATCTCTAGCTATATTGGTCTTATGCTACTTTTTAAAATAATTAAGTTGAAGGATTTTTAATAGTTTTATTAATAATTCTCTGGTGGTTTCCACTCATCATCAAACTGTTTAAACAGGAGTGCTTTCTCTAAGATACGTCACATAATGGCTTCGTTGTGCCGAGAACTGGGAAGGCCCCAGCTAGAATATCGAGGCGCTTTTTTGCTGTGGGCACTTGGAGATAATCCACAGGAAAGGAAGCAGAATTGTTAGAGGTCTAAAAAGCAAAAAATATGACCTATACAGAAGGAGTGAAGATACTGGGGGTGTCCAGAGCACAGAAGTGAACATTGCCAGGAGATACCTGAACAGTCTTCATGTATGCTGAGGGCGCTACGGACCTATACCCAGAGCTATGAACTGCTGCAAGGAAAACACGCACGCAAGTTTCTTTACCCAGCTCTCAAACCACATACTGTGTTTATGCTATGGGCTGAAGAGAATTATGTTCACATAATGACATAGGTAAAGTTCTGAATGTCGCAGTACTGCTAAACATGTATCCAAGTCAGATGTTAAGAGTTGGCCATTCTTTATTTGCCCTTAGGGCCATGGGGAGTCCGCAGCTGCGCCCACAGTGACCAAAAGCCGCAGTGGGGATTGTGCTGGGAGGAGAATGATCTGCCACCTTCTCCAGTGCCCTTCCATGAAGCTGTGCTGCAGACTCCAGCAACGCTACTGTGACAATGCGTTTGCTTTGGGGATGTGAGCCCAGTTGTCCTCAAAGTCCACCATCAGTTATCGATTCAGCAAGCTGACAACATTTTTCCAGAGGAAAGCAAAAGGAAGAAGGGGCATAGTGAATGTCAGCAGCTGAGACCAGAAAATCCCAATGGAATTTCACAGGACAAAGAATAAACACTTTTACGGATTTGAAATTTTATCCCTGACCAATTTCATAGGACAATTCCAGACATTCAGTCATCAGAGCTTCCCAACAACAACTACCAAATTAAAAAATAATCACAATATTTTTCAGCATAGAAAATACTAGATAATCTAAGTAGAGGGGTCATTGCTGGCTCTTTCTATAATATTGAACACAAACATATAAACATATCATTAGTAAAATTAGGCTTTTAGCGACTTTTCACTTACCAGCAATTATCACTAAAAACTGTAAAAATAAAGCTGTTAAAAATAGTAGGGATTTATGATCACCACAAGAAAACAAGATGAATGTGGTTAATTTACAGAAGACTGAACTACAGGGTACACTTAGAATAGACGATTTTAAGACCCTAGGATGTTCATTTTAATTTTGTCTTAAGGCTTTTAGAAACTTGGTGCTCTTCTAAAAATATCAGAGGTTACCTATCTTTTCAATCTTCATCTACAAAAGCTACGTGGAGACATTTTGTCTCTGCTGACAATTTATCAGATGTTTTCATTCTCCTTTCCTTCTTTCTGACTGTCCAGAAGTTTGCTCTTTGCTTTTCTTCCAGCCTTTCAGTTATTGATGAAGTTCCTGGCACAGATTTCCAAACTCTGAAACACAGAATAGAGGATTCCAGCGACTAAAAAGGCTTGTGGAGGCTTTTCAGTGACTTCTGTGGGCTTTGGATCAGGCCCTTAGGGCCTTATCTACCCTACTCAAATAAGGAATAAACAATATCAACACAGAGCTACGGCACTGGGGTCTGTTTGTCAAGTACTTGCCAGAGCTGGAACTAATTCAGATGCTGTCAGAGAAGACTGAAGAGAAGCTATGCCAAATTATTTGCCACAATCAGGTTTTATCTATTGATGAGCATTCCTGAAAAAATACCTTCCTGTGACATGAAGAGGAACACCCATGGGGTGTGTTAGTCAAAAGGCCTATGAAAGCATGATAGCACATATATTCCTCCAAATTATTCATGTGGTTTATAAACATATTAAGAATATAATTTTCAGCTGGTGTTTCTCTTTAGGGATCCCTGTTTAAGTTCTCATTCTATTCTCATCCTTGTTGGACTGAAAGGGAATGGGATAGTGACGCGGCTTTCGATAACAAGCTACTTGATGACCGCAGGAAAATACTGATAAAGCACGAAGGGAAATACATCCTTTCCTCAGTTTCTCCCTGTGTCGATAGTAACAGGGAGGACTGCATGGGGTAGGGATATTGCAGCAGAGACTTTCCAATTTGCACAGGAATTTAGAGGGATATAAATACAGACATGCACTTGGAACACGTTCATCCCTGTTACACATGGAGTTAAATGCACTCCTGCTACTCATGCTGAAAACACATGCTATCTATCACTCCTGTATAAATATTTGCTCCCGAGCAAAGTCCTGTAGCACCTGCAGAATGCCTTTTCTAGTGCACAGGCCAGTAGACGAGTGCCAAAGCGTGAAGGACCGGCAGGGAATGAATTACACGAAATCTTGTAGGGAGTGTGACCAGGATACACACGGTCACCTTCGCTGCTGCTGCAAAATTACTCTCTGACGACTTCCAAAAAATTCCAGATACGCACTATGGCCAGACTTGAGTACTTCTGAGCATCTGCAGCTCCCTTTAAAGAGAAATGGGGCAAAAGCAGACAGCTGAAATTTGAACACTGCTTTTAAGATCGTTCCTGGCTTACTTAGAGAAGATGGAATAAGAAAAAAAGCATCAGAAAGAGGTGATACATGATCTGTTTCACTCTTTCCTTTCTCCCATGTTCCCTTCATGAACCTCAAAATCTCCTTTCTTCTCCTCTTTCTCTACTTTATTCTCTTTTCCATACCCAATCCCACTTCTCCTTTCCTCTCACATCCTTTTATTGCCTTCCCTTCCTCTTATCTTCCTTAAAAGTATTTGCAGCTGCTGAAATCAGTAAAAAGAAGACTCAGATGAAATAGGAGAATCCCCATGAGCTAAAATACATGACAGATTGTCACATACTGCCAGTAATCTATTTTATACATGACTGAAAAGATGATGACAGTAAATGAGTAAGTTTTCCAAAATTCAGAGCAGTGTTTTACAGCATAAGGATATTTTAATTCTTCACAGAAGAAACCAAACAGCTTAAATTGGTCTGCAAAGATTTAAAATCTGTAATCGAAACCAAGTTGTCTTCTCCAATACGAAGCTGACTAACCAGCCTTGGCACAGCAAGGCCATTGAGGTGCAACAGGCAAGAAGAGCTGATATCAGTGGCAACAAAAATCACTTCATAAGGTCACCGTTTGGTTTTTAATCTGTTGTTGACTATGCTAATGCATGCACGCTGCAGGAGTGTCTCTGTGGAGAGCAGCAGCAGAGCAGCTTGAGAGCCACTGCTTAATGCCAAAAAAAGTCTTCGCTCAGGTCTCATCTTGTTTCACTGAGCAAAAAGACATCCTCTACAGAGGCCCTTCAGCAACTGACATTCCAGGACTGAAGGAAACACTTAGCAGCATATTTAAAAAGGAGGATTTCTCACACATCAAAATTACAGGATGGTCTTCTTCAGGACCACACCTGAGCACAGGTCTTGCTGCCTTCTGCAGGGGATGTGTGTTTAGATTTGAGATCAGAATTTAAAGCAGATTAATTCACGCATCCAAACCAAAACAGAGATCAGACAGACAAGATTAGCTCTCCCGATCTTCCTGCTGCCGGGGATTACAAACTCAGGAGCCTTCTAATTTGCCAGAAGTTCACACTGTGGCTCCACACTAATCCATCTGACACCGCAGTTACATCCATTGTGACATCTGTTCTAGGATTTCAGTTTATCTTGGGTGTAACAGCTATTCCCTCATACAGAGGTATAAGTGCATTTGATATGCCTCAGTAATGTTTTTTACAGTTTAGTTTCTCTTTTGGAAAAAACAAACACAACAACACTTCTTACTAATAAATTATTCAGAACTTAAATTATATGAAGTTGATGAGTTCAAGTGCAGTGAATCACTAGTACAGGATATTGTTTAATACAGAAAGACAGTGGAAATAAAACATGGAATATTGGTATGCGTGTGCATTATAGCAAAAGAAACTATAATCGCTTTCAAGGAATGAAAAATTGGCTGTCTTTCCAACACCACAGAAATTATAAATGCACAACCTCACCTGAAATCCAGGGAAGCCGACAAAGACTTTAATTAAAGATAGGCTGTTGCAAGAGTTCGATAATTAAAACCTACCAGGGTCAAACAGCTATTTTCTATAAGGGAAAACAATTTCTTCTTAACCTGTTAAACTGATAACATAGTAGATAGAGGTGATTCATTTCACACGTGGTTTTGCAAATGCGTTTTCTTCCTTGAAAAATTCATCAATACGCTGCTGAAGTTTTCTGATTTTTTCTTTCTTACAGAATCCAATACCTACTCCAGCTCACAGCTTGAAATGAGAGTGCACCGAATGCTGCCTTCTCTATACTTTTTCCACCTGAAATAGATTTTAAAGTCAACAACTACTGAGCAGAGATGTGGACAGAGTTCATGTTTTCCAGCTCTTACTGTTGCAAAGTGCAGCTGCGATGGACACCGGTACATTAAAGCTGAAGAGAAAGAGTTTACCCTGCCTGGGGCTTTTCTCCACCTCGCTCCTGGAGTTTGCTGACCTCATGTCGCAAACGGCCAGATGACACACTCTGAATCACCACGGTTTGGATCACCGTGTCCGAAGGCAACCTGAAATGGCCAGCGTACTTTAAAATACGGTCTGATAAACTGTAGCAGCTCAAGAGCTGCTTTTCGTGTTGATGAGTTGTCCTTGTCCATGGCGGGACAGGCAGCGGTCACCGGTTACGGCTTTGGGCTGCCTGTTTCGTGAGTCACCCGTCTGAGAGGGCTGTCAGCTTTTGTCTGCCGAGACGAAGAGCTTTGATATTTAGCCCTGCTCGTTTCAGCGGTGTGGGGAGCCATTGCACAGACGGGGACTCTGTTCGGGCTGGAGGTCTTCACACAGCTTTGAACTGCACCGTTCAGCCAAGAGAGGAGTTAGCAGTGCCTGAGAGTCATCTATCCAGTTCTATCTATCCAAATTTTCTGAAACACCAAATACCCACCACTCACTATCTGTAGATCTCAGCCTGGTTTAGATCTAGGAGGAATTTTTAGTGGTTTTTGTTAGTGTGTTCTTGACCTCTACCTTCGCCTGTTCTCTGAGGCTTGCTTTGTTTTTTGCTGAGTGAATAACTGCAAGCAAAGCATGTGGACAATTTCTTATCTTTTTTCTGTTATCAACGTTCTGTAAGTGGCTTAAGTCTTTTTTACAGTGTACTCATTCAAGAAAGGAACTATCTCTGCATGTTTTCACACACTGCGATCCTTACTTGTGCATGGAGCACCTAGGAGGTGTCAATAAATTGAAAAAAGTTTATGATACAGATTTACCATATAATTTGACATTTTTTAAACAAGAAAAAAATTAACTGAATACACTTAGCTGAGTCACATAAGCTTTAAATTCACAGCAAACTGGTTAACCTGACTGCCTATATATGTGCATGGGCAAAATGGTAAGGGTAATATAGCCAGTGTGACTGCTCATACATTATGTGATTTATGTCAGTATTTAACCTCCTAATATTTGCTTTGACTGACATGCCTGCCACAAAGCCCACTGTTCGGCCAGTATCATTTTGGCAGCCTGGTACAGAAAGAGCATCACCAGGAAGCTGTGTGCAGGGAGGGATTTCTTCAGAGAAATTGCAGTTTGATCTCATCCTCTCCATCTTCTTTCAGACTTTTCTGCTGATGCACCTAGTTAAAGTTTGTGGGGTTTTTTTTCCAGACAAGAAACATCTACTATGTGTAGATCTCCTTCTTCCGTACTTCCAGGCACTCTGTTTTGCACATAGCAATTATCTGAACTTGTTCCTCTCTTGTGGTGACTGCAAATTTGGATTGCTGCAGTTCATCGTAAAAATATCTTATATATTCTGCCCGTCTTTAAGGACAGCTTCATACTCATAGCATCTTCTTGCATTCTTAATTATCATATGATGAATGTACTTTCTTGCATTTTTAATGTCTCAAGCTTCTAGGATACGATGACTTTTCCTAACTTTTCTAGTTGTATGTTTCTCTATTTCATCATATCTTAATTTCATCTATTCCCTTTGACTTTTTTTGAGATTTTCTGAATTGCTTATGCAATATTGATATTCCTTTCTTTTTCTATTTTTGCGTTTCCTCTTTGTATATACTGATCCATGATATCTTCAATAATTCACAGCTGTTTACTTAAAAAATCTTTTCATCCCTAATGCACACAGAAACACATGCCCAGCTGAGGGATGTGAGAGCTGTGTAGATAAAGCCCTTGAAGGAGCTTCTTTTCACTAACGTTGCCTCTCTCTCTTCCCATCCCTACCACAATTTCTCTTTCTGTTCATCTTCTTTAACATGGCATTTTTCTCCTTTGGCAGTTTTCTCCTCTCAAAACGTTTCTTGCAACTAATCACCAGAGCTGAGAAATAACCATCGCCGCAGCAAGCCACAGTCCCCCTTGGTCTCAGATTTCTCCAGCCACTAACAAAAAGTTCCCCTTTAGTCACTGTGCCCACAGAAGGGATGTGAAACCAAATACCCAAACGCATGGGCTGAGCGAGGGCTTTCCCCGAGGCTGCACAGGTGGAAGCAGGCAGGGTTTATCCCTTGTCTCTTTAAATACTGAAGGATAAACTCGGCTGCAGTTGTCAGCATCATCGGGAGACTTCTCTGACTGGTGCTAGTGGAACTAATTGCAAAGCACCGTCTTAGTGCGTGGGAGGCTGGAGGTAATTTTAGTGATGGTGAAAGGTGCCAGACTTATCAGACATGGAAGATGCTGCTCTAGATTTCGCGTGTGTAGTGCTTTATACCTATGCTAACTCAGTGTAAAACACCATTGCTGGTTTGACTGGGGAGTTTTGATTTAATAATCATTAGCTCACTTGTTTTGTAGCACATTAGGCAAAGTTTTCTCTTCACAGAACAGGTACTCTAAAGGCAGAAGGATTAAGAGCGTCGTTTTGCCTGTGTCTGCCTATTCTACTGTGGAGTCAGCACTTCCATGTCTGCAAAATGATTCAATATATCTTTGGTACCGCAACTAAGCAATTTAACAAGCTTTCTTATGCATCAAACTGGGGAAGCCATTAATTTGTTACTGGAGTGCACTACACAAACACACTCAGCTCTGAACAGTCCTGTGCTGTATTTCCTCGGAGACAAATACACATTTTTTAGTATTTATGGACTCTGGAAACGCTTAGGAAGATATGCATATTGTGTTATCTTACTAACCAGAGACATGACAGTTCTTTAAAACCCTATTTATTTATTGGCTTGCCCCACAGTCTTTTAACAATTGTAGTGAAATCCTAAAACAAATACATGAAATGCAGTATATTTTTATTTTGTTGAACTCTGTGGACTTTATTTAAGGGCAGAAGGAGAATATATTGTTATTGTACTCTAGCTTCCACTGGTCAAACAACAACACCCAGCCAGTGGCTCTATTTGGGACTGTCAGTCACAGATTTTCTTACTGAAATATAAGACATTTCAGAGATACTAGTTTCATCAGTCACAGCAGACAAAGTTGGTGGTCATTTTCAGCAAATGTATGCCCGCTACAAAGCCTTCAGACTAACACTCTTGACTTATAAGAGAGTTGTACATTAATACAACATGTCCAGCTGAACTTTAGTGTCTACAGTGGAACAGAACGGATCCGTCATGAGCCTGATCTGCCTTCACACTGCAGGAAAATTTGGCTCACTGTCACATAAGGCTCAGGCTCATACTCATATTTGAATATCTGCTCTGAGGATTACACTGCCTACCAAGGAGTAACTAACAGATCCAGGCAGTCCTGCCCTCCCTGGGGGCAGACGTTCCTCTGGACTCCAGCACTTTGTTCCTGGAGCTGCCTAATGACGTCCACGCTTCCAACTTCCACCAGCACAGACTTTCTCAAGTCATTTTATAGAAGTTTTTCTCTGTTTTATTCTCAGCTGATGATGAAAGAGACCTGGTAAAGCACAGCTCTCCTTGAGAAAACATCACAGAACACCTCCCTGCCCAAAATCCCACTCTATTATCTCAAGTATCTCCTTTTCTCCTGCAATCCAGAGAACAGTGATCCCTGAAGCTGATAGGACCAGTTTTTTTTCTTCCTCTTGGCATTTGTCTCTCTGGCCAAAACTCTTCTGCCAAAAGCAACGTGGACGCAGATTTTGGACTCCCCTTGTCTCCCCTACCTGCTTGCTCCCACCTCTCCCTGGCACAGCAATGATTTCCCATCTGACTGTGTTAACATCTGTAATCAAGCAGGCTAAATATGAAGAGGAGCTGCAACTCCACTTTGCAACCAGCACCTTCCATTGTGTATGTCACCACCCAAAACAGAGACCTGTGTAAAAGGATTAGTTGCCTTAGTATTATTTCACGACGGTGGATATGTCTAACAGAGGGACAGGAAGTTCATGGAGCTGAGAGAACAAGCAATAGAAGACCATAAAAATGTATGGCCCTGAGAAAAAGCCTCACAAATAGGCTTGAGTAAGCCTGAAATAGGATTTGGATCTGAGAAACTGCTGCTGCTTAAGATCTACCCTATACTCATGGAAAACAAGGCTTTGATTATAAATAAACAGGACTGTGCCACAGACACACCTGATTTCATCACCAGTTTCTCATCAGACCATGGAATAACCCACAGCACTGAACTTGACTGTTCATGTCAACCAGAAGAGTCCAGCAAGTTTAAAATATAGATAACTGTGCAAATAGTAAATATCCTAAGCAGTAACCTGAATTCAGGCAGCTTTCAGGTTAGTTTAAAAGATGAGTAACTCCTTCACTCAGCCCATTTTTGGATCCAAGTGGAGCTGGCAGAAGAGAAAAAAACCTCCGCTCTGTAAGCCAAGGGCAAAGAAACAATGCGGGGAACAAAATGAAAGTTACCTTGCGAATGGCAAGTTTCGGCTTGCTTCTAACTGCAGTAATAAGAAAGTGAAGTGATTCACTCTGGCAAAGTTTTCCAGCTTGAGGAGCTTGAAATGAAACGACCGCCCACCACAACCGCTGCCTGCGAGTGAGCTCAGAGCCGGGGGCCGGGGGCAGCGGGGAGTATCGAGGCGATACAGGGAAGGTGGACATGGAAAGTTCATTTTCAGCAAAGTAGAGATAAATGGCAGCCTGCTGGGGAGGAGGGAAGGAAGAGACGTAGTAGCAACGGTATGGCAGTCTTGTAAAAATAAAATTGAGTAATGATGGTTTGTTCTGCTCTTTCACAGCGGGTGGGAGGTGGATGTTGGTGCGTGCCACGTAGCACCGCGCCTTGGAGGAATTGCCAGGTCACCGTATAAAGTCCTCGTTTTGTGATCTGTTGAGAGAAGTTATATTTTAGAGATGGGTAAGAAGGGTCGAGTGACTTACCTGTGGCAGGCTAGTCACAGAGTGAAAAAAACCCCAAACCCCAAACAATATTGATTTACTGCCTGGGTGGTTAATATTTATCTAGGTGTTCAAACTGGGTATCAGATTGCAGTTTATAAGAAGTTGGCCAATCATAGCAAGATTTTTCAGCTAAACTGTTAACATTTTTCTAGTACAGGCACGCTGATACAACTTAAAAGGAAAGCTACAAAATAGCAGGTCTCATTATTGTCACTTAAATAAAACCTCCAAGACAGTTAATTATGTGTATGTACTTTTAACTTTGTCAAAATGTATGTAATAGGCAATAAATTTAACTTTCACAACCTATATTTAGGTGGGCACACTAAACTTTTTTTTTTTCATTACTATTCCCAAATCGCTTATCACCAAAATTGTACTTTGTCCCCAGGCATTTTCCTCATTTCTTTCTATTCTGTAATTCAATGACCACAAAATTACATGAGCTTAACTACAGAAAGATTAATTTTAGGTTGTAACTGTTTCATCTTGCTTGGGCGTTTCTCTTTGTGGGCCATCTGTGCTTGATAGTGTGATACCCACAGTTCATTTACCTTTCTTAAGGGTAATTTATGTTTGGTGGTTTCAATCCTTTTCAGTAAGTAGACCCCTAAAAAAGTATCAATGGATCTTTTGGCTCTTCTGTAAAAATGTGAAGCCTGTTGACAAGAAGCAGCTCTTTTTTACTTGCTACTTCTTAGTGGTAGCACCTCAGAGTTCCACGGACCACAAACTTAAAGCTCCTGGAAGCATCCGTAACTTGCACAGACTTACTGCACTTGTTCTGCAAATGAGCCTGACTTTAACCTTTCTTGTACTAATGAACAACACTAAGGCTGTGGGCAATGTATGAACTACATATATAGGCTGCATGGGACACAGGTGAAATGCATAGCCTATGTGAAATATGAGCTAATAAAAATGGTACGTAGGTTCATGCATAATGGAGGTTTGAAGAAACGCCAAGGTCTACGGCTGCATCCAAACCTCAGATTTCTAGCTCCTTCTTTCCTGTAAAATATGGGCAGAACTGCCCACGTTTGGGCCTAATAGTTCGGTGAGAACCATTTCACAGCCTGTGTGTACGAAACTTGACTGCAGCGTGGTAGGACAAGCTCATGGAAGTGAGTCCTCCTCCTTCCGCAGGCTGCCTAACCCTCTGGCCCTGAGCAAGGCTTTTCCCCAGGGGTTGCTCATTCCCAAGGAAGAGGGAGCTCAGAATGAGCCACACCCACAGATATTGGTTGAGCAGCCTCATTTTTTTTTAAAAAAAAAAAGGTTTGAAAAACTCATACTTTGAAAGATCCTCTGGTGACATTCCTCTCTGATTTGTTTTTATAAGTTTAGGCAGCTCTCTGCCGGTACAGCTGCTGCCGCAGTCCTGCCAGAGGAGCCATAATTTCTTAATAGCCTCCACCAATGAGCTGTCGTGTTAACAAAACAGAAAATGAGAAAATGTAGTTGCAGAGGAGGCAGATGTAACCTGAGGCTAAGGAGGCAGCCGCTCCTAGCACCTTCTCTAATGTGGCCCCAGAGGAAACCCGGAACCGGGACCTGGGAGCAGGTGGGATGTGACCCTCCCTTCTGAAACCGCTGAGTTTCTGTCCACCTACTTAGACATCTAAAGCCTCGACCGAGCACCAGCTGTGCGCCGAGGCCAGCCAAGGCAGAAAAACTAACCCAGGAGATTTCGTGTGTCCCATTCACTTCTGAAGAGGGGGCCCCACAGTAACACACTGACAAGCCAAGCCATCAGCTATTCAAGATGATCAAGAGCAGTGACATTTCCACATTTTCAGAGCTCTCAGCAAACACAGCTAATTAAGTCTTGCATCATCGCTGCAGTTAAACACAAGTAAGTATTCATCTCCCCTTTTGACAGAGGTGGAAGCTGAAGTCCAGGGGGTATTTAGGGCCACGGATTGAGTTACTGGCAGAGCCAGAGCTATGTTTTGAGAGCTGTAAGCTCCAAGATCACTGCCTTTTCATTTAAGTCATTAGATTGAAAAATGCCTCCTCCTCAGTGTGAATTAAAGGGAAGATAGAGAATATTCTTCCATTATCTGTAAGACAGGATAACCTTTTCCATAGTGTGACACCAACCATCAAAGTATTGTGACTAATTTGCAGTACATGGAATATCTCTCATTTGGGGGGACTATTCAGGTAGGAAAAATGAGAAGAGGTGATAGGGAGGCCCTGGGTCTCATGGGCAGGGCCGGCACAGAAGACAGGGAGGGTTCATAAAGTGCCCCGCTTTCCTCCCAGTCCACACCTCGGCTGCCTCCCGCTCTGCACACGTTAGTGCCTATGGCTCAAGATCAGCATCCCCACTGCACTGGGAGCCATCCAAACTCTAAACAAACAGCTCCTACCCCAGTTACAAGGAGACGCAACAGGTGGATGAAAGACAGAACTCTAGAAATAAGTTGTCAGTGAAATCAGCCCCTCTCAGGCCTGTTTTTAAACTTAAAAAAAAAAATATCCAAATATAATATGCACACACAATTTCATTCAAATTTATTAAATTTATGTCATAATTAGGATTCAGAATAACCTAATGTACATATAATTATCTACGGACAAAGAAGTAGGCGTGTGCATGGGCGTCTGAAGGCAATGACTTCTCAAAGCGAGTGTTGCCTAAACTAACCTGCCTCAACTTGTAATAACGCTTTTTCCAAAGCATAACAGTGGGCCAGTTTGCTGGGCGTAGCAAAACCGGAGAGTGCAAGTCAGAGATTGAAAAGGTGGCATGAGTCTCACTTTTCTATCACTCAAATCTCGAGGTTACTTTACGAATCGCCTTTTCCCTTTGGCTCTGGGAGTTTCTCACAGTGCTTTGAACCCCAGAAGGTGCTCCAGAGCAGCATCCTGGGAGGGCATCTCCCCTGAGAGGTTGAGCGTCGCTCTGCTCCCTCTGCCCCACTGGGTCAGGAGCAGCAGATAGCAAAGGATCAACAGTACCCGAGAGCCAAATTCCTACAGGACACCCTTCCCAGAGATGAGCTTTCCAGAACCAAATAAATCAGCTTTGTGGAAAAATAAATCAGCTATATTGTATTGGAGGAAATGGTTTAAAGTATGTGTTGAGCGATATCACTGCAGATAAATTCTGCCCTCCTTACCTTTTTTTTTTGCCTGGGGAAATAAACAGTGTACAGGAAATTCTGAAAATGTGGTCATCACGCTTACTAGCAAGCCATAAGTTAAGTTCACATTTTTACTTTAATAAAGTAATATAAATATATGGAATTACCATAAATAAATATTAATGATAAATGCACATGCTGACAGCTATTCATGCTTCCATATTTAGAACTCATATCCAAACTGAGCATCTTTCTCATCAGCTGAATTTCATCAACATCTGTGATCTGGTATGTTTTCTACACTGAAAACCTGCAAACATTATTAGTTCTAAACTGGCTAATTCAAAACTAACTCAGGGTGCAATTCTGCTCCCAGCAGCACCATCTCAAAATCTGTATTGCAATCAGAATACTTGTTTACCAGGTTAGTACCAGGAACCTGCAAGCACAGCGTGGCCCAGGCTACAAGATAAAAGCACATAATCCCAACTTGATTCAAACACAATAAACAATAAAATACTATTTCATGGTCAGAAATCACCTTTGGCTACCCAGTTTTATTCGTTATTGTGTTGTGCACATCCTTACTATTAATGTTTAAATAGCACTTTTATGCCGGATACTCGTCCTCCAATCCACACATTTTGCTCATTCCTCATTTTTTAACTCATAAGCAATTTGGAAATATACTGCTGTAACAAGCAAGACTAAGCAAATACATATGTATAAGAACATAAACCCAGCCATACTGTGTCAAGAACCAATACCCATCTAGCTCACTATCGTAACTCCAGAACTAGTAGCAGATGTTTTTGGGAAAGACTACAGAAGAGAGTATTTTTAGTGTGAATCTCCACATGGTATTTCTTCCCAGCTTCCAGCACCACATTAAATATTTATCTGACTGATGTGATATTGCATATTTCCATGTTTCCAGATCTCCCAGTGCCAGAGGATAAAAAGGACCTTCTAGTGCAGAGTGAAACCTTCAGGCTGTTCTGAATGAGCCCATCCATTGTCATTCTCATCACCAACCTCTGTGTTGTTGGACTCATTTTTTTTAGTCCATCGAAGCAACCTGATTAAGAGTCGGGATTAGTGTTCATAAAACACTGGGAAAACCATAGGAAAAAATGGCCTTGGGGCATAGTCACAGTTACTGTATTATTTATACATGCTAACGCTGCACATAGACATCTCCTACGGAGTATCAGCCCAGTGACCTTCTGCTGCAGGGCCCAGGAGGTGAAATCCTTGGCTGGTGTTTTAGTCAGTCCTTTGACAAAGTTTGTGTTTAAGTGTCAGAGCACTAAAGTTCAGCCTGTGGAGATAAGGCTGTCTCTCATTCAAGAAAATACTGTCAATCTCATTGCGGAAAACAGATACAGGAATTGGGCCAGTTTATAACCACGTGTTTGTTTGTGATGGCACATCTCTGGGAATGCACTGGCTTACTGCAGATCACAGTAATTAAAACAGCTATGCTGAAGTGGGATTACGATGCAAACTTTGCAAGCCCTTTGGTTTCCTTTGCAGGAGCAGCGCTGTCAGCTCACACCCGGCAGCAGGGCGCGGGCAGGCGAGGCGGTGACAGCCTGCCCGACACCAGATGCTGTGGCAAACGCTCAGCACTACCGCGACAGCTACCTCAGAGCAGGGCTCAGCTCCTGGGGGGCAGAGGGGACACCCCGCGCCCCCTCCTGCACCCCCGCGGCTCCAGCTGGTGCCTGCCTCCTCAACTCCTCTTCCTCCCCCCAGCCATTATCTCTTCACGCAGCCCGAGTCTCCCTGGCTCTAGCCACTGCCGCTGCCTCCCCTGATTTTATCCGAAAGCCTCGGTGGCAGGCGATGCAGCTCCGTGCTGTTGCCTGCCCACCCAGAGCCACTCTTAGCCTTCACGCCACCTCCCCTGGAGAGGTTTCCCCCGGGACCCTGCCATGTCCCCTCGGCAGGGTGGGATTAAGGGACATCTCTGGCTCCTCTGCAGGGCTGAGGGAGCCCGGAGATAATCCCGGTGGGGCCACAGCCTTGCTGGAGCTGATCCCGGCCTCTGCCCATCTGCTTTCCTGAGCCATTTCAGCGGATGGTGACTCTAGAAAGAAGCGGAAGGGCTTAAAATCTAGCGAACCTAACATAAATAAATTTCAAAGACCATATCTTCTGCTAAGTCTCTCTTGTCAAATTTCTTTTTCTTGCAACATTTTTTTTCTATTTTTATCCTGTTATTCCTTCCTATTACTCTGTGAAAATGTCTGACATCAATGAGCTCTTTAAACCTTGGAGATTTACTACAAACTTTACCTTTTCAATATCATCTGGCTGTTTTGGAACATAAAATATGAATTTTGCTGTGATTGGATATGATTGTGAAGAACTGCCTGCCTATTCCATGAAAAAAAAAAAGATACTGAAATTACCTCCTAACTAGAGAAATGAAAGCAAGAAATGAGGCAGCTCTTGTCTCCTGAACTGGCTCTGTCTAAACTTTTATAACGTTGTGCACACATTATAAAACCTCTGATAGAACCTCATTGAACATAAATGATTTGTTGTATAGAGAAGTTTTAAAATCAGACTGAAACTAAACCTTTTCTGAACCTAATGGCAAGTCCTACCTCTCTGTGGGGATTTGTTTCTAAAGGAGGATGCCATGCAGACACCTTTCTCGGTATAGACAGTCAGGTGGCTTTTTAGCCAGCTGGGTTTTCTTCCTTTCTGTTTCTCATGTGTCATTGGCTTCTCTATTGCCCATTCTCCATATCAGTAAATTGCTTTCTTAAAAAGTGTTTCTCCTTTGCAGTTTTTAATATCAGGAAAAGATTTCCATCATACTTTTAATATCACATCTCACCTCGAGTCCTTCTAAAAGATAATTTTTTCCCATCTTATACAGTAAGACTTAATTTCTCCTCTGTTGCTATTAAATGTCAGCCTTACTGCACTGTTTGCTGTAAATTGTACACTGATGAATTTCAAGAAACACAAAAATCATAGAATCATAGAATCATGTAGGTTGGAAGGGACCTTTAAGATCATCGAGTCCAACCATCAACCTAACACTGACAAAACCACCACTAAACCATGTCCCTCAGCCCTACATCTACCCGTCTTTTAAATACCTCCAGGGATGGTGACTCAAGCACTTACCCTGGGCAGCCTCTTCCAACATTTGATAACCATTTTGGTGAAGAAATTTTTCCTAATATCCATCCTAAACGTCCCCTGGTGCAACTTGAGGTAATTTCCTCTTGTCCTATCACTTGTTACCTGGGAGAAGAGATTGACCCCCACCTGGCTACAACCTCCTTTCAGGTAGTTGTAGAGAGCAATGTCTCCCCTCAGCCTCCTTTTCTCCAGGCTGAACAACCCCAGTTCCCTCAGCCACTACTCATAAGACTTGTGCTCGAAACCCCTCACCAGCTAATATGCCTTCATCTCTAGATTTTCTCTGCTCCTCCTTTTTATTATTACTTTTCTTATTTTTCCTGTAAAGTTGCATGCTTTGCCTCTTGGTTTTGCTATGGAACTGTGTGCTTCCAAAAACAGACCAAGACATCGTGCATCCATTTCACAGCCACACAACAGAGAGCTCCTGCTGGCGCACGACCAAACGCATGGCAAGGTCCTTAGGGGTGAAGACAGACAACCTTCCGCTCTGTTTCCACCAGAAGACTCCTTTGAATTGGACAGGATTGTGTTTTTATGATATTCCCATGTATTTACAACCAGTACCAACAGCTGATGCTGGGAGGAATTTGGGGTGGACTAACGAGCCCCAGAACTACTTGTTTAAAAGCCAAAAAAAAATAAAAATAGCTCTGGTGGATGCTGTGCCAGCCCGGGTGCTGAGGGGGGGACCGGGTGCCCAGCCGCTGGCGGGGGGCTTGTCAAAGCTGCTTTCTGCCACCCAGCTCCCCCCTGCCCAGGGCCTGGTCCCCAACACCGCGAGCACAGGGGGCTGCGTGGCAGGGGAAGGTGCTGCCGAAGGGACTCGGCTAGGGAGGGTTGGGGTTGGCACATATTCTCAGTTGCAGCTTTTCTGCTAAACAGAGCAAATCACTGAGCAAAAAATTTCTCAGGAACTCCCTAAAAAAATCCCAACTTTTGGGTAATACTGTGAAGGTTTAAAGAAACCTGACTGAAGTAGAGCACAGACAGCATAGCAGTCTTCATTCTGGATAAAAATAAGAACTTGCTAAGTTCCTTTTAGGAACAAACTAGCCAAAATGAGAAAAACTGTTGCCTCGGGCAAGTGTTGCGCTGGGTGGAAATTTAATGATGTAGGTGGTGATGAGGAAGGCTGTGGGAGGGAGATGAAGGTTATAGCTGGAGATGTTTCCAGGAAAAGCAAAAAAGGCAGAAAAAAGGCTGCCTGAAACAAGATAAATGCTCTTAACTTAGCACAGAAAGAAGGCAATAAGAGTCCGTATTGACCAGAAGGCTGGGAGGAGGAGTATCGAGGCTGTGAGAAAGAACCTCCTCTTGTGGATTCATTCCGAGAACATAATTTTAGATGTGACTTCCACAAATAAAAATCAAATGTATGTAGCTTGTATTACCTTCATTTCCAATAAAAGGGAAAACTAAGAACCTGAATGTTGACTACGCACTGAATGGGCTGCTAAATAAATTAGGCAGACCTGCCCCTCCCACGCTGGGAAATTAAAAACAATATTCCAGATAGCCATAAAATCATGACCAATTGATACAATCTGGAACAAAATTCTTGATTAATTCACATAAGTTTAGACAGGTATGCAGCCAGACTGTGAGCACAGCAACATTAATGAAAATCTGGAGAACTCCACAAAAGCTGACAGATTTCTCAGTTTCACATATGTAACTTAGTGGTTAATGATCGCTGGGTTTGGGGTTTTTTTTTCCCCCATAAAGCAGCAGCACAGAGAAATTAATCCCATAGGCCCTTCTTCCAGATGAGCGACCCTTGGGTAAAAGCCACCCTTCAAAAAAACTTGCATTATTCTTGGAGTGTCGCACTGTTCTTCCGTGCCCAGCTACTGCCGCTGCCTGACCCTGCCTCCTGTCCACCCTTGTCTGCTGGTGAAATCCCACCCCCCTGACGCATCGCCTCCAGATGACATATTTACATTTATCACGTAAAAACAATAGTGACACGGGCAAACATTTCCGCTTCTAAGATTTGATTCTTTCACTTAGCTCAATTGAGCAATAATCTGTGGTCTTATTGTTTAAGCTTTTATTTCATTCCATTAACTTGAACTTATTTCAACTCCAATCTGAACTGTCTGCATTTCCTCTTCTAACATCTCTTTTTTTCTGATGTTTGTTTATCATGAAGAATCATTAAGTCATTTGTACAGTGTATATACTATATTGGATATAACTGGTAGCTATCTAGTGATAAATTTGTACACAGCAAGTCGAATAACTTCACAAGTAGGGAACGTATTTTGTCTTTCCAAATTATTTGTGAATAAATCTGCTTGAAAATTCCCAAAAGACACTAAAATATTAATTAGAAATGATATGTTTTATGTGAACTGCTTTAGGGTTTTTCCCTCAAAGTTATTTCACCAAAACTTGCAGATTAGGATGAAAGTGCTGCACTGAGGAGATATGAATTGGTTACCCACAGGTAAAAATCACAGAGTCTGCTCCCAGGGCTTGGTTTCTTTTTTTTTTTTTTTTTTTTTNCCTGGCTCTCAGGAGACGCTTGCTTTGAAAGACTTGGTATGAAAGACAAGATCTTCAGAAGCAGTTGGCAGCTAAGAGGCTCTTACTAGGACTTACAAAAAAGTCTGAGTAGATATGTCCAGGAAGCACATTTTCTTGAAATAAAATAATTAAATGCAAAGTAATTATTGTGCTGCATAAGCACTCCCATGCGTTGCCTTCACTGCAAAGAACTTGTGCTTTCCAATCACAACATCACTCCTGGTATAAAATGCTAATGCAGATCCACAGCGACCAGTTCCAGTGACCACTTCCAGGTGACCCCCGCTACATTAAGTGTCTCTATTAGGTTCTACGCTGTGATAGACATCTCAATATGAAGACACACCTTCTCTGAAAGACTTAGCTGAAGGGAGGGCGGAGGTAGCTCTTGTGTTCGGTGCTGCTGATAAGCCAGTCCCATGTCACCATCACATGCAGGAATACTCAGTACTGATCCCTAAGTATCTCAGCATAATCCTTTTTATTAATCCTGGAGAACAATGCACTATTTGGTTAAAATAAACATGCAAAACCTGTAACTATGACATCAAGACAATTTTCTATGAGTGCAAGTGGATACAAATATTTTCCTAAAGGAAGTGTTGCAGGCATGTATGGACTCTGTGAAACAAATCTTCTGCATGAGACTTGCTTTTCACTGCCACTCCCTTTGCCAATAAATTTTACAGGGACCCAGGCAAGCACCAGCTGCTCCCTTCATCCGTGTTGCGAATATACTCTCCAGTGGTGAATAAGCACCACCGTCTTCTTGCATTCCAGAAATAGACCCCGTGGAAGGATGCTGGCGAACACGCCAACAGCAGGAAAATTACTTGCAAGGCTTTGCCAGCCCGAGTCCGACGGCTGCCTGCTGCTGTGACAGGCCGGCTGCTGCTCAGAGAGCAGCTCAAGACCTCCCTTGGAGTTTAAAAAAACAGAGAACTTTTAAATGCCCGTGTAGATCTAGGGGAGATGCTAAAGCAAACTTGCTGGTTGGTTTGTTACATTATACTTATGTCCTGATTGTTAAATAAAGAGCTGTTTTGGCTTGCCTTTAAAATAAAAAAAAATAAACGTCTGTTGATCTATCCAAAGAGCTTTCCTGCCTTCAGTGACTGCGATCCTGCGAGCTGTGTCAAAAAGCCCCAGTGACGCAAGGACAGCTACACGGCATGTCCACCTTGAGACAGGAGCTGCCACTGCCTCCTCCGGGCTCCCCGGTCTCTGCTCGCTGGCTCCGGCCGTCACGTCACACTGAATTCGGTCAACCACAGACAGGTGAAGCGGAGCATGACGGTTCACTGAGATGGATGAGCAGATCAATTATTTAGTGTTTCTGTCCTGGAAGGCTTCGCTCAGCCTAAAATACCCCTTTGCGTTGGCAGGGAGTCCATCTCAAATCTCAGTAAGGTTTGACTGGGTGAGCACTACGTGTCTGCTTCTTTAGGAATCAACAACTCGGAGAAAAGAAAATGTCAATAACGTGGTACAATATGAAAGTACTGATTTTAAATATATATATATGTATATCATTAAATACAGGATTAAAAAAAGTACAGTGCCCAAATCACTACTTAACTACTGGAAAGCTTAATCTGTAAATGTTTTTAAGCATTAATAACTTGTGCTAATATTAATGACACTACTAACTGTCAATGTTATTAAAGTTAACATCTTGTTACTACAGCACTAAAACACAATTCTGAATCTTAAGATACTTGTAGGGTGTGTCTGAATTCTTTAGGTTTTGCATTTTATTTTGCGTAAAAATTAAAATGGATTCACATTTGAATACGGTCCACTCTTACAAAGCCGGTTTCTCTATCTGACTTCAGCAGCAGAAATAGCAGTGGTGCCTGAGCTGCAACTTTCAACTTCAACAAAACATTTTTGCTAAAGCTTCACAAGAAAATGTCAGGGAAACAGTCTTCCTATGCAGTCAGTGAAATTCATCCCCAGTATAAACCCATCAGCATTATTAGCAAAATATATGCAAGGAAATACAGATCGTCATGGCTAACTTACAAGAACCAAAGCAAGAAACAGCATCACACCCAACAATGCAGAATCAGACTTTCTCGCTCTCAAGCCTGTAATCCTTTGTCTTATATGTACTTAAAATTCCCTTCTTCCAACTTGCTATTTTCTGGAAGCTGAAAACTGGAGAGTTTCATTGCTGCTCTTGCTACACGCTTCAAAAAGGCATAAGGATTGAATCCAGGTGGGTCGTTTGCTTTAATATGTTTTTCATAACAATACACATATTTCTTACTGCTGCACAATGGTTTAACCATTTACTCGAGCTGCTATGGCTTTCTTTTGTGATGCAAGACATACTTTTACTAGCAATATGCATCCTGTATTAATATATTTTACTTAATGATATTTAAAAACTCCTTTGAAAGGATACGCATGCCACATATTTAATGCAGTGACTTTCTGCACACTATGATTATTACTGCAAATTGTTTCTCTTGGTCCTGGTGTCGCTGAGGTTGAGATGAGCGGGTCCTGCTCTGTGGAAGGCATCCTCGCCCTGCGGCATTCACAGAGCAGAGACGCGGCAGCGCAGGGTAGGACAGGTCAGCCAGGGATGGGTTGTAATTGTTAACGGAGCTATGAATGCCAACAGGGTTAGAGCTTTGTAAATAAGTGCTGGGAGACAGCATTTTACAAAAACAAAAGTCTCTCCATACAAGTGAGAAAAATATAAAGGCTGAGAATTTTGTAGCTAGGGCAAGAGCTGGGGACGACATAAAGCTTAAGGGACAATAAGGAGGAATTAGACAGAGCTCCCACCATTAGACACAACGGCTTAAAACCACTATAACAACTTTCCTTTCTGCAGCGAACAAAGTTTTATCCTTCTAATCCTTCAGGCTCCTAGTCAGATGTGGTGACAGCTGCTCATGCTATGACGCAGGGTCAAAAGAATTTTAAATATGACTTTTTTTTAAAACTGAAAAAAAGCCTCCATTCTTGAAGTGGCTTTCCTTTCTGGCCACCTTAAACGGTTGGTTGCTTCACAGTTTGCACAGCTGTGAAGAGCTCAATTTTAGACACATTTTAGATAGCTACTGATTCCACGTGGGTAGAAATGGAGGAAGCAATGAATCTTGAAGAAAACTAATCAAGATAAACTTTGGCTTCTACTTTTAATGTGTTCTTACACTGGCACTTTGGCTCAAAGCTGCTAGGTATCAATGCTACCTTCTTGTCAGAGCATAAGAAATGTAAGAAATAATTAGGCTCGTTCTCTAGCAAACATGACATACAATAAGAAAACTCCCATTAACAAGACACTTCTGTTTGTCACATGTTGCCTCAAACTGGCAGCTGCACGGAAAAGAATTACAGCCTATTAGGGAAGAAAGTCATCCTTGACAAATCTTTCTCTAGAAGTCAATCTCAGCTTTCAAGCAAACCCTCCGTCTTTCAAACTTAAAAAAAAAAGGAAAGAACACTGAATACAGCCAGATTTTGCCAGAATCGGAACTGCAAAAGCTACCAACCTGCCCGCAGGTCTACAAAAAATGTTCTTAATTCCTCAAACATTCCTCAAACATCTCGACATCCAGTACGTGATGCACATCGTGCAGTGTACCAAAGGTCCTTGTAGAGTACACGTGGGTGAAACCTGCCAACCCCTATGTACTAGAATGAACTCCAAGAATTATAAATAAAAAAGCACAGTTACCATTTAACATTGCAAAACAATAATTCCCTCTCACATCTCAATCCCAGTCCTCAAGGAATATTTACAAAATATTTGGTATTAAATATTATTATTATATTTAGTTTTAAATAACACAGAATAAATAGAGACATTGGTTTTATGTTCATTACAACTCTCTCAACATCTCATCTCCTGCTGAATTCTCCCTGTTCTGCAAATGCTTTCTGTCTGTCTCAATCTGTCACCTCTGCTCCTACCAAAAGCTCTCTGCAACATCACTTCTCCCACAAATGGCCTCATTAATTAACATAATTACAGCTTACTTTTTCTGTTATTTGGATACTGCAAAATGACCTGCGGAACTTCACTTGCTTTACAGCACAGTCCCATTCTGAGGGAACAGTGAATTGAGGGATGGGGTGAGGAGTGAGGAGCTCTAGGTGGGTGAAACATTTCTGGTTCACTTTTGCTGCTGGGACAAATGTGTCAGCACCGGGGAGTAATGGTTCCCAGTCTCACCTGCACCAGACTTGCTGAAACGCTTGCCCACGTTTTACATCAGTTGGTCTCATAACACATATTACCTGCCCTTACAAACCTACCTTCTTTTACAGGCTTAACTATCACAGCTACAACACAGTTGCTATAAAATAGCAAAAGAGCAAAGAAGTACATCGCACAGACACTGGGAAATAAATAGCGGGGTCCATCAGAGGAGGGTGTCAGGGAGAAGGGAATGGGACCCCCAGCTTGGCAACGGCCTACTGGTAACCCTACTCCTACCTCGCTCAGGGAAACAAACTGAGGTGTGTTTTGAAATATTCCAGTCCCTTCCCAGAAGCCAGTCCCTTCCCAGAAGCACCGACAGCNTGACCGCACACACACTCAATTACATAGCGAAAGTCATACAAAAGACCCCAGCTGTTAAATAGGGTATACTATATCACACTGAGATACACAAAAGAGAGCCATGAAACTCAGCCAACCTATTGAGATGAGCCAGTCCCTTCCCAGAAGCACCGACAGCCTCGGAGATGAGCTCTGCTAATGGAAGCTTTCATACTTCATCTTCTGACCGTATTTCTGCTGCTGGGCCATGTCATGAACGCCAGATCTAATCTGAATTTATCTGAATGCTGCTCATCTTCTCTTCTGTACCTGTAGTGCTCCTTTGCAAACTCTTTGTGGTCACCTTAAGTTTCTTGACAACCGCCTATGTGTTGGCCTGTGATACACACTGAAAAAATGTATTTTATATGACAAGCAATGGAAAAAGACATCAGTTAGGGGTTTCTTTGACAACCACCACCTCTCTTGAAATGGAAAGCTAAAGATACTCTAGAGAGCACCACCAGCAAAGGCCACGCTGTGAGCAGGGTGACAGCTGGAATTCCTGTAGCAGATCTATTTTGAAAACGTGTCTGATGGGAACGACTCCGCTGCTGCCAGCACAGGCTACTGCTGCCCAGGTTAGACACAAAACCCAAGAAAATGCAAAATAATGTTTCAGAAAGGCAGAACTTCAGAAAACACTTTCTTTTGACAATTTTCTGCTTCCAAGCGCTGAAGACAGATGTTATTTTGTTTGACTTGCTTCACTTACATTTGTTGTTACGAAATATTTATGTTAGGGTAAGATCATCAGAATCGGGTCCTCAGTGTGTAATGGGCCCTACAAATACATGCAACGCACCGTCCCTGTTGCACAATGCTGACTCTCTAAGATAAAAGAGATTTGAGGAGAGTGACCGAGTATTTAAACCAAATAAGCATTACTCTCTTGCCTCATATAAATCATAAATAGTAGTTTCTTTCATTTGTCCTACATCGTTGTTACTCATTGTTTCCATACAAAGACATATTTTGGGGAGAGGTTTCTCATCTTGCTGATGAACTGGAGGAGGATCTTTGCATATAGAGGCAAATATGAAACAAATGTGCATATATATACACACACACACATTGCTATATCTGAATAAAAAAAAAGGCAAGTGGGTGGAAAATGAAAGTATCACTGGTAAATTGAAGGTTATGGGTTAAGACAGGAGAAGATAACAGAGAGAAGCAGAACTCTGAAGGGCGTTCAAGGTGAAGAGAAGAAGTTTAAACTTTGTATGCTGAGATGAGAGACGGACATCAGGAGGGAACGTGCCCAAAGTGACAGGCAAGGAACCACGCTGTAGAAACCATGCACCATGAGGACTGCACAAGGGCTCCATTCCGTCAATGGAGGGTTGAAGGTAAAGTTCAATGGCAGAGCTCAACCCAGGCTCATAATCCTCAGTGCTGAAACATTCATCCAGTTTTCCCCCTATTCCTCGTTGCCACCTCTTGCTTTGCATCGGCTCTGGTGCTCGTTGGACCCCACCATCAGAGCACTCAACTCACTAAAAAGGGAGAAAACTAATGCAGCACCAAGAAGCAGAGTTTTCTGCAGGCTGAACCCAGGGGCTGGCAGGTGACGGAATGGGACAAGGGAGGAGAAGGAGATAGGGTGGGAGCCGGCAGGAGAGAAACTTTCCCATTTTGGTGCTGAAGAGCTGTCAGACTAGCTCGGCAGTCACACGTAACTCAGTCTTGGGGGGGGAAGGTTGAAGGTTACAGGAATTAAGACAGGATGCTCAGATAAGGATTTTGGTAGTTTGGGCACAAAGAATAGGAAGAAACTTGTAAATATTCATAAAATTAATTAATGCACAATTGCTGTATGCCTTCTAGAGGGACAGAAGACTTAAAGATCACTCCTAGCTTGTAGACTCCCATAACAGAGTAGACAGCAGTGACACCAACAATGGCAGCTCAGTTTTGACTCTCAAATATCAAGAGTAGTAAGAGACTAAGAAAAGAAGCCAGAGGAAGAACGTGGTGTAACTGACAAAAAGATGACTAGTGGAAGCCAGGGAAAAGAAAGATGATCACGAGGCACTCGGGAACCAGCCCTTCTGACTGCTTTCACATGGACTGTAACTTCAGTACCTCAGCTGGAAGCCAGAGGAGGACTGGGTCAGGAAACCACAGTGGACAAGATTCCAATAACATGTCCATGGGTTGCAGCATAGGAACGCAGCTGTAGATGATGTTTTTTTAAAAAATACAAACCTTGTATATATCGATCAAAGGTATTCCTACATCCGTAGATAATCTGGAGGAAATGATGCATGCACCTGGGAATTTTTTTATTACTTATCCTGAAACCTAAAAATACTACTGTATATCAAAATTATTCACTATTTCACAGCTGATCATTCAGAGCAGATTGTGAAGAACCTGAAGCCCTTAAACCAGCTGCAGCCTTGCAACATCGCCTTTCTGGCATTCTGTCTGTCATTGCCAGATAACACGAAGTACGCAATACCGCGGGGCCCTTGGAGCTGCCAGCGACCAAGCGTAGCTTCGAGCTGCAGAATGTCCCCTGCAGCAGCCCAGGCTCCAAAAATGACAGTGTCCCCAAAGCAATATCCTGCATACAGCAACTGGTACACTGCAGCTTTTGGTTACCCATGTACCACAGACTTGAAAAAAAAGGACAATCTAGAGACAATATGATACAAGTTATGTGAAAATAAATGATCTGGCAGACAACTGTGCTTACTTTCAAATTAATGGCAAATTTGAATATTTTCATTAATTCTTTGCAGGGTATCAAGATCATCAGATCAGTTGAACAACAATCTTCACGGTCTCCGCTGAGAAATTCCGTACTCTCTCACACAGCACGACTGCAGTGGAAGTGGGTGAATTAGAGCACCTTCTGCTTTCTATTTGTGTTTGACACAAGATCGTTTTATGACTTCTGAGGCTTCACAGTGATGCCTAAGCAGAACGACATAAGCAGAGAGAATTCACATACGAAATATTTTTGAGTAATCACTAGACCTGTACTCCCAAACTGCAGACAGGTTTTACGGTTTGTTTGTTTGCCTGAGTCTATCAAAGCAGCCTGATCTCCCACATGAGGGCTGCCCCACTGCGCCTTATCTGCTCTAAGTTTTTCTAGTTTGTTTACTGTAGTGCTTTGGGGGGTTGTTTCTGTGTTGTTTTGTTTTTCAAACACAGAGAACATCTTGGTTTGCCTTTGAATTCAGCTTGTTTTCCCTTGTACAAAGCCAGACAACACTCACCACCTTTCCCAAAGATTGGAATATCAGACTCTGCTAAGCAGAACTGGCTCAGAAGGGTCAGTCCCAGTTGCTGCCCAGTGCCAAACTCGGGTCGGTGAGGCATGTGTGCGTTGTGAGTCAGCGAGGAGGATGCACTTCAGATAGAAACACACTCAACTGCAAGATGTAGATCAGAAAAGCCCAATGTCCCTGGACCAGGTTGCATCATTTCATCCTAGAGAAATACCCGGTATCTCAGTGATAACCCTACTGAGATTTTAGGGGCCTGCTGAAGCAGGTTTGTGAGTTTTTTTAGGAATGCTCAACTCATGTCTTTTTTTTTAATATTATTATTTGGACTGAGCTTGAACCTCATCCTTTTGGCCTGTGCAGCAATATGAGAAAATAAGGCACAAAAGTAGTGGATGGGCGGTGAGGAAGAATTAAAGTGAGGGTTCACCGGACCGAACAATCTCATTTCTTGGACTTAAATCCCTTTTTGTTACGTCAGCTTCTCTGATATAATTGTATGAAGAACAAAAAAGTCTAGGAGAAAGTAAGAGCTCTGGAGGATCCAGGCAGGTCTCACAAGGCGATCATGGCATCTGTTAAATCTCTGGGTATCAAGTCCACGCTCCCCCCATGTACCTCAAAGAGGGGAAAAGAGTATGAAGAGGGGTCTATAGTAGACATGGCATCTATGATAGGTCTCGTTGATTGCTACTTCAAAATCAGGGAAAAATAGCAGTCCAAAAGTTGTGAAGATGCATAGAAACTTTCCAGCATATTGAGTCAAACTGCTGTTGCTGGAGGATCAGTTTGGAAAAAAGGACAATTTTTTCACTCTTCTTCAAAAATTTAGATTAATTCAAAACCAGTCCTTTCAGTAATACATTCAGCTGACTTAAGAACTATGCCTCATGTCTATTTTTGACAGAGAAAGACAAGCCAGATCTCAAAAGCTAATTTCAGGAATCTATAGATAATTGGCTCAGAACTCACAAACTAAGTACTGTGCAAGAGCAAATAACACAAATGGGAGCTTTACACATGCAGATTCAGAGCTTCAATCTGCATAAACCCTTCCTCACCTGGGGGCTTTATATTCCTGCTGGGAGGACACTGGAGGAGCAGCAGTGCTGGAAAGCAGCTTTTGGTTCTCCATAGCATGATCCTCTGGCACAGGCTGGTTCTTCTGCCCCACACGCCAGCGCGGCCTCAATTTTCACCCTGGCTTTCTGCTGTCGCACTGAAGGTGTTCTACTCTGAAGATTAATCAGCTCACCCCACACTTTGACTGCTAATTTTGGCCTCTACTTCTGACCAGGCAGAAATTGTTCTCCAACAGGAAAGAGAGAAATAAACACTTGCTTTCCAGGAGAGCAGTTTGGTTGTGCAGATGTATTTGCTGCTCCTTCCCTGACTTCCAGACTGAGTAACATAACGTTACCTGTGGGAGTGAGCATAGAAAAGTGGTAGCAGGTCATAACATAAGAGTTTAGCACATAGACTCTCCTGAACTCTTAAGTAGTAGATAATTTCTCAGGGTATCGGTTATCACTAATATTACCTGCTGCTGAAGACACAGGCTCATTGCAGATACTTTTAGAGAACTTTTAACTCATAACAAGTATATGTTTGGGTTGGCTTTTTGTGGTTGATTTCTTTCCAGTTTGGATCATACTTATGCCACCTAAGCATTTATACAGCTCCCCTTGCTGCTAAAAGCAATGCATTACCATTGACGTGCCATGAGCTCCATCCTTCACATTAAAGAGGTATTTAAGATCCCTAACAGCTTCCCTGGGCAAAGCCCTCTGCACATGGATGCCCATGGGAAAGACGGTGCCTTTTTCAAGGTGCCATTTTCAAAAGCCCATCGGATCTACATTCTGTAAAGGTGACAGAGTAAAGAAAACGTAGCTGTACCATCACAAAAAAAGACAAACGGAGTAAAGCTGAGGTTGCACAAGCACATGGTTCTCTCATCACAGGGTTCCTGCTGCATTGAACGCTTATTGACTCACTAAACAGATATTCACTGCACGGTCCCAAACCTTACTTATAGCGCACTACCCAGCCTTTGCGCCAGCAACAATATTAGCCATTTATTTATGAAAACTTTAGTGAAAATTATCTGACCTACAGCATGAGCACTTTTCTTCTCAATAACCCCGAGTTGAGCTGATACCATTACCCCATTTCATAGTAAGCACATGAAGCAGAGGAAGGTGAAGGCCAAAACTGCTGAGACTACATTAATTTTTGGATTTCTGTGCAGATATTTTGAGCATCTCACTTGTCAGCGAATTTTGCACTTTGTAGAGCATTTGCATGTCCAAAATATACATCCCAGGGACTGCAGTGCTTTCTGTGAGCACCCAACATCTCTGTAACGTGGGTTTAAACCTGAACATTCAGAAACAGTTTGGTTTTGAGGCAGTTGCCCAGGATTATGCAAATGTAGTCGCATAATGACAATTACACAGCGTATTCAGAAATATTAAAACCAGATCTTCCAACTCGGCTCTTCCCATAGTGAAAGCAGATTAACGATGCTGATTTGATAGATTCTTCCTTCAGCCTGGGCAACGTGCTTTAGCCGCGCTAGCAGCCCTCACTTTCCGTGAACCTATGGCCGTCTCTACGCTCCATCACGCTGCTTTCCTCACTGCAGATAACAGCAAGAGTTCCGGCAGGCAGGAGAGAAAGCTGAAGGCTGTCGATGCACATGTTGCTTTTGGCAGACACGCAGCTGGTCAGTTGGGCATGAGGTTCGCTCTCACCTGCTTCATGGTCATTAATCCAGACCGACACAAAAGGGAGAGAGAAGCAGAGTTCCTCTCATCAGAGCAGATAAAAGTAAAATGCAGCGTACAAGCGAACTTCCCTTTGGATGGGGAATAGAAAAGTAAGAAGTGCCTCTAGGTAACAACTTTCCTAATTAGATCCTGTACCCATGGCAGATTTGCATCAGCCCCTGTATCTGGAGCTGCTGATCACAAAAGCAAAGAACCTTTGTTTAGTTTCAGTTCTTTAGCTATCTGCACTTCATGATTAATGGCGTCTCACATATCACCCCAGGGTTAAGAAAAAATCCCTCAGAAAACTGAGGAAAATTAAATGTACACTTTCAAGTATTCTTCTATTGTTTTAAATGAACAACTAAAAATATTTCTTGATTTTATTATACCCATTGTCATTCTTTGCACTTTCCACAATGAAGGTCTTGCATGTTTTGTGCCGTTTATTCAAGGCATGATAGTGCATGCCAGCGCACTCTTGGAGTTGCTGCTCATCAGCTTTTAGGACAAAGTCATAATTATGAATACCAAAAGTCTTCCGAGATCATTTTAAATAATTTAAAAAGAAACAGAAACAGCTATGTAGCTTATTCTGGAAAGCAGGATGAAAGTCTGACCTCAGCAAGTTAAATTTACTTTTGCATCTTCTAAAGTAGAAAAACAGATCTCCCAGAAGTGCTTTGGCATGAATAAGGGTTTTTTTTTTTCATGAGTTTTGTTCCCCTGAGATGAATATCTCATTTTAAAAATAAATATGAGTAAAGCCAACAAAACAAATCATTATTATAACATGACAGGAAAAGAAAACAGGGTTCTGTGCTATGAGGAACATGCGAGGTTGTTCTGGAAAAAAGCTACCGACTTAAGGAAGATTAAATAGTTTTCTGGAGGTGAAAGAACACTTAAGAGTGGTTGCAGAAGTCAGCAGTAAGGTGCTTCTAACCCAGCGTCTTGTCTCCTTAAGCATTAGCCCAGATCAGAGTATAAGAACGGTGCAAAAACATGTTGTACTTCTGCCAGTATTCTCCCTGTCTCCAGCCGTTTTCGGGGACTTCTTGGGCTGGATGTGGCCTCTTTGGTATTAGTAGCCCCTAACAGATTTCCATGAAATTGTCCAGTCTCCTCCTGAGCCGCACGCACTTTTAGCAGTCACAACATCCTTCAGGCAAAGCCTAACCACTCAATTACCCATTCTGTGGAAATCCACCTTATTTTATCAGTTATAGTTTTTAGCCTGTCTCCTGCTAGTTTCATGTGATGTCCCATAGTTTTTGTACAAAAACTCTGCAGTGAACATAATCCCTACCTGTCATTTCCACACCATGCACAGCTATGACCTTTACCATGTTCTCCTCTGCTCCCACCTCTTCCCTAATTTCTGTCTGCAAAACTCGTTCCCACTCCTGAGCCGTGGGCAGGTACGATACGGTGGCCCACCACCACAGCAAAGCTTGGTCGGGCAGATTGTCGAAGCGTGGCTACACTGCGCCTGGCACGGTGGGTGGCACTTTTTGCTTTAACAACCAGCTCTTTATAAGATAAGAGTTTATCAGTACTGCCTCGTCCTAATTGCGTTATTCCATTAGCTCAAAGAACAGAGCTTTATCTTGCACCAATAGCCTGAGCTGCACAAAGGATTACTGACTTTAGCCCTATAAGGAAGAGGTTCTGTCTGTCAGGTCAGCGTTCCCTTCCTAGATGTCCAACCTCCATGACCAACAGCAATAAGTGTCCTCTTCGTACAGCACCCCAAGTGACTGATCTCCCACAGCAGCTCCTGGGTCTTGTTCAAACCTTAAATATTACCAAATTCAGCACAGACAAATTGTGAGGTCTTTTCCTGACAAGTTTTGGGCCCAGCTTTGGTTCCCCCTCATAGCATTCTTTATGGCCAAGCTCCTGGCACAGGATTCATCTACATAAATGTAGGTACCTATGTGTAACCTCATCACTCAAAATTCCTCTCACAGTTGGTGGAGATCCGGTCAACAGAGTCAGTAGCATCTCTGGAGCACTTTTGCTCTGAAAGGAGCCAGAATAGCTCAGAGGAAACCACAAAGGACCTACTTTTTGCTAGTGACTATACAAGAACAGAAGAGGAGTAGCTCAGGTGTAAATATTTACACTGTAGACTTCTAAAGTTAGACATAACATCAAAAAAGGATTATACATGTTGTTTAAATAATGGAAATTTTATTCAGATAAAAGGATATATTAATTCAACAAATACAAATATTAACAATTCCTATATATTAAGTTTCAAAGTTTGCCATTAAATGCAAAACTGCTCATGGTTATAAACTGCCTGTTCAGTAACACAAAACCTAAAGCATTAAAGGAGAAGGCCTTTGCTTTCAGCAGAGATTTAGAAAATAATTGAGTGCCATAAAACAACTGCAACTGAGACAAACAAGTGTAATTTTATTTAAAACAGATAATCTAGTTTCTTTTTTATCTTCTTGTATTGAATTTCTGTAAAGGACAAAGAACAAAGCTCCTCAGAGCTCTGAGGATGTTCTCTCCCAGTATCTCAGCCAAAAGAAGTTAGAAATGGTAGAGATCGTCTAGGTTGCTGAACTCTGCACTTGCCAAATGCTTCTCCGAGTTGTACTTTTTATTGTTTGTTACATTCTAGTTTTAGGCATCCCGAAACATTGGGATGCTGTTGCGTAATTTGTTAGAAATCACGGTAAGGAAGGTCTTCCTCATATTCAGCTTGAAATTCCTTTAGGTTCACCCAGCCATCCCTTACTGTAGCTTTCTTATGCCCTGAGATTGTCTCCCTGCTTGCTTATACTCACCCTTCAAATATTTTTCACTCAAAGCATATCCCTCGAAACCAGCACACGCTCGGAGAGATCATCTACAGTCCTACAGCTCTTCCATGAGGTTGCTTTGGGCTCAGGTACCAACATCTTACATTACTGCAGCCGACGGTCACGGCAGCAGAGCCGGGCTGGGCACCGAGGGAGGAGCCCTTAGAGGCAAGGCTGCACCACAGGCAGGAGATCCTACCGGCAGCTAAGCCAGGGAGAGAGCTTCAGCTCTCCTGAATGTTATGTTACCAGCACTTCCAGAAACAGGATGGGTTCAGGTGCCACCATGGAATCTTCATCCGCAGCAAGAATTAACATACTGGAGGTTTTTTTGCATGCTGGCAGCCAATACTAGAGGCCAAGCTTGACTCATTGTCACCTTCTCCAGCTGCTGGGGCAGCCACCGCAGCTTCTTTCTACAAATGGAAACATCCTGAGGAGGAAAGACACTCAGGAGTTGCCACCAGCAGGTACCCGGCAGGGCAAAGTTGTTCACATTGCAGTATCTGGTACATTTTTCTTATCACATCTTTGTGATTTGCCTAATAAATTTTTGGATTAAAGCCTGTAGAGCAAATTCTCTCATCTGCTTACATGTTTCATATCAGAAAAGAGAACGCGTATGAACCTGGCCTGGCCAATCTAATGGCATTCATTCTGCCATTCAGCTTCATTCTCTCCGCTTTCCCTTTAGCTTCTCTCACATAGGTTTTCATTTTCTCATGCAATTTTATGCACGTTTATTTCATTATGTCTTCTGAGTATAATCACTGGCCTCAGCCCCATGAACTAGATGCAATTTACCCATAATTAAAGTCATTCCTCACCTGTAAGGCTCCATACATAGCAGTGAAAAGGAGATTAACATTAATTGGAACAGCCTGAAATGTAAACTATGCTGTCCAACCATGTATTCTCAGACAGCTTCACATAACTTCAGCAATCTAATCTCCTCCTGGGGGACCTACTGTTCTGAATGTTATCCCTTTTGCTGAAAAGGGATGCAGGTGCCATTGAATAGCTGCTCAAGAAAGAAGCCAGAAGGTGAGGTTGCACTCCTTAAGACTTTTTAATCTATTTTAAAAAGTTTGCATTAATGCCAGCAGAGACTAGACTCCAGTGAAGATGCAGGTACCAATGTCCCTTGGTAGTGCTAAATGCACGCATGCACAGAGGACCAGTGCGGGCAAACACAGGGCACCAGAGGGAACGCTAACTCAGGGGAAGCCATAGCACAGACACGGGTCCAATTGTAGATGAAAAAGTGTATTTGGGTGGAAAGGCTGAGAAGTTCAGTGGATGAGGGTTGGGAAGAAGAGATGAGGATGAAGTTTCTTAAGAACCTGAAGGGAGAAAAGAGAGAATGCGTGACCAGAGAGGGGCAGTGCAAGGAGCTGCCAGGTAGCTGGGATCAGCAGTGCCGTGGAAGGAGAAAGCGGCCAATGCTCTCAGGGCCAACTCACGCCCAGAGACCTACAACGAGTCCTGAAATTTTTGCGTTGTTACAGCTTCCAACTAATATCAAACAAAGCATCCAACTAGAACAGGCTGTTCTCTTGCCAGTTCCCTGTGTCACCCCAGCCTAAGACTTTGCTGGTTTCATGTGCGTGTGTATTTTTGGTTAAATAATCATATAAGAGGATTTCAGCTATTTTTCCCCTGGTGCTTTCACTCTGTTTAGCACTGTCAAAATCTCCTCCACTTTGTAGTTTAGCTCTGCCTAGGGTTTGCATTTTGCACGCTCTGACTGAATGAGGGCACTAATCCAACCGTGGAGGTTGCCCGTGAAAATTTGTTCAAGACCTTTGCTGCATGTTATCAAGAAAAAAAAATAATCTTTTCTTCTCACAGAGACGGGGACTGACTTTATTAGGCCAAGGTTTATTCAAAATGAAAATATCATGCCATATCATCAAGCTAAATCCAATTGTGACAAAAATTGGGATCCTGAAAGTTCATACACAGAGGTACCTTATTTTTTTTTTGGATTTTCAGATGTTCCACATAGGTGGTGTCTCACCTCTGTGCGTGCCCAGAGCTGCCTCAGTCTCAGCAGGGCTGAACAGCTCAGCACCACAGCCTGAGCAGGCTCCAGAAGCTGCTCAAGTCCCCTAAGGGGCTCAGTCTGAAGGGTGTTTTCAGAGCACACAAGATTAAGCACCCTACAAAGCACACTGATGGCAGATACTTCCTTTTAAAATAGAGCCAAAGGAAGCCAGGAACCTTCTCACCTACTCCTTTTACTTAATAGCCTGGTGGCTAGAACATACACCAAGGAAGGAGAAGACCCAGGCTCAGTCACTGAGCCTGAGGTAATTCAAAGCAGCCTCTTGGGGCACCTGCCTAAAGGTTCATCTGGGAGTGAACCCTCTCCACTCCTCCTACTGAAGCCATGCTGCCGAGCACAAAGGAATTCAGGATCCCACCCGGCCAGACAGAAGCATGCTCCCATTTCTTGGCTACCTGGGGCAAGTCTTGGCTTCTGCGTCTCCACATTTCTCCAGATCCACAGCCCTGCCCACCATAATGCGTACCAAAAATTGCTTAGTTCCACAAGACATTCCTGGGTTTTAGGGACAAGGTTTAGTGGTGGACTCAGCAGTGTTAGGTTCATGGTTGGACTCAATGATCTTAAAGGTCATTTCCGATGTAATGATTCTACGATTTCTTCGAGGACTGTTTCAAGTGAAGAAAAAGATGTCACCTGGGAGCCAAAGCATGCATTCAGGCCTCCCCACTTCTACATGAGTGACCAGCCCACCAAACCAGGTCCCTTCTTGGTTCTCCTTCTGCACTCACAGAGACCTTATCGCTCTCTACCACTACCTGAAAGGGGGTTGTAGAGAGGTGGAGGTTGGTTTCTTCTCCCACATAACAGGGGATAGGACAAGAGGAAATGGCCTCAAGTTGCACCAGGGGAGGTTTAGGATGGATACTAGGAAAAAGTTCTTCACCAAAAGGGTTATCAAGCATAGGGACAGGCTGCCCAGGGAAGTCACCATCGCAGGAGGTGTTTAAAAGCCATGTAGATGTGGTGCTTAGGGACATGGTTTAGTGGTGGGCTTGGCAGAGTTAGGTTTACAGTTGGATTTGATGATCTTAAAGGTCTCTTCCAACCAAAATGATTCTGTGATTCTGTGTATCTTAAATTCCCATCAGGACAGTACACTAGCTTCCATAGGATGGGTATAAGTTTACTGCATCATGCTGAGGGCATATCTTTTTAAAAAACTACTTTTCAGAGAAGACAAATGACCACAGATGGTTTTGACCTTACCCAATCAGAACACGGACTCCAGATGTTGCATCTCATTTGTGCACAATAATGGTGAAAAAGTACAAAATCCAAGTAGAAGTAAGTAAAGCTTAAAGAAAAGGGCAATCCACAGTCAAAACCTGTAACTAGTAAGTGTTCTGACACAATAATTACTGTTACCTAAAAAAATGGATAGTTAACTGGCCACAGGCAACTCCAGAACTTCTCAGCAATATCTGCACTTTACTCTAGTGGGACTATGCTCTTGAATGTTTTGAAGAAACAGAGATTCTTTTATTAAGCTTGAAAAACAGGCATCTTGACTAAATGGATTTTATATTTCATTTCAAAAGTTGTAACTCTTATTTTCTACTTCAGATCTCACGGATGAACTCAGATATCATCAGACAGCAGTAAAGTCACATTTCCTCCCCTTAGCAAAAACAAAACAAAAGCAGTTTGCAAAATATATAGCTGAACTTTACACACAGAATGCTCGCAATGCCACCAGAGAGGCACGTTGCCTAACCACGCTCGATTCACTCTCTCCTTCACTCAAGCAGGAATCCTGTAGGTAAGTTGATTTTGTGTAGATATTGGTAAACACACTTTACCATGCTGACATTCAAAATGCTGAGAGCTACTTCAGCCACTGTGTGGAAAATGCAGATGAATCTATGAAAATAAATCTTCTGTAACACAAATGGTTAAAATCTTTAAATTTTCTCACCACAAAGTTGTCCTATGTATTCCAACGAGATTACTAGATGAGTCATCTAAAAATTCTTTCTTAGTATTAGCTTCTACCATAAAAATAGGAAAAAAACCAACCCTCAAACCCATAAAGACATTAAGGAAAAAGCAAACGGCTTTCAGACAGGAACCTCAAAACAATAAGGAGGCATTAAGCAGTGCAGCACTTGCCTCCTAATGACAGGATTTATTATATTTATTTTCAACTGTCACATTGCCCTCCCCCCACGATGATTAATCATAGCCTGTTTCAAATGGTAAGACAGGTATCGATTCCCTGGCTCCATTCCCGGTCTGTTCCTCTGCTTCAGGGCTTCTCCCATTCTCTCCTGCCCACTGGGGACTCGCATCCAGCACTGCTAACTCATTTTAAGAAGTTTGGAAAGTTTGGTATCTGCACCTGGAAGTCTCACTACTTTCACTATTTGTAGCTTCTTCCCCAACTCAGGTTTAGATCCCACGTTTCACTCACATGCAGCACGCTCAACTGAGGAGCCCTTTGTTTTCAACAAGGCTTCAAAAACTCGTACCATCAGATACTCCCACACAAAACTCCAGGGAAGAAGGTTTGGGATTGTGGAAGCAGCTGACGGGAACTCAAGGAGAAAGGATGTTGAGAGAGCAGCAAATTATGGGGAATCAAACCTGAAGTTTCTCATTTGTTACCTGGACTTGTGCTTACCAGCTGCCCAGCTCAACAACTGCAGGTTAGGGTTTTCTCCCAGCCTTGACAAAATTGGTGCACCACACATCAAAACGCAGCCAGCATTTCTGTACCGCTAGCTCTGCATCCCTCTATTTCTCTATTTCATACACTCTTAAACCCCCAAACTGTATCTTTCCCCACCTTTCTACAGCCCTTCTACTTTAGCAGCGATGTGGCTGTGAACAGCTTCACACCCATCTGGTTTCTCCGTCCTTCTCTCTCCCTCTTTGCCTTGGCAAGAGGATCACCAATACCTTTCAAAAGCTGCAGTGCTCCCCAAGCCTCCTCCTCCTCCTACGAGAGCAATGATCTCCACCCAGAAGGAGTCTAGCAGCAAAGCGAGGTACAGCAGTCTTCTGCAAGATGTGGTATCCTTGCTCAGAAAAGGCATTTGTTTGAGATACAAAGCATCTTCCCCTTTTTTGCCCTCCCACCCAAATTTCCTAAAAGGTTGCAGCTGCCTCAGCAGAAATGCATCCCAGCAGGGTCCTGACTTTCAATCCCACCCCCAAAATCAGAAGAGCATGGCCCCAGCTGGACCCTCTCTTCCCAAGCGTGTGCACACGAGTTTCATTCTGTTTCTTTATGTCCTGTGCCCTCTAAGCTCTCCTGTTCTTGCTGGACCGCACAGACCTCTCACCTTGCTAAAGCATCTGCTAAATACTGACTCCACAGCAGAGAGTATTTCCTCTCCTAAAACATATTGTTAGGATGAGATGGGTGCTGCTGCTGTGGGACCTTGGGCGCAGCTGAATCCCACCAGCCCGGCAGGAGCGACGCAGGACCTGGCGAGGGCAGGGAGGAACCAGCCAGCGCTGCCCCGTTCAGCGCCGTGGTACCTCTGCTGGCAGAAGGCTGCAGTGGAGCCGTTGCTGTAAGAACAGGCTCATGCACCCCAAATCCCTTCATACTAACAAAGGAGAAGCAATACACTTAAATTTCTTCACGTTTGCCTTCCCAATATTCAACCTTTTCAGCAGAATGTGCTGTCACACTGCTGTCCCCACAGCCAGTAGGGCTGGGACATCTCTTACAACAGCAGAGATTCTGCTATAACAACACATTTTAAGGAAAGCACCCACATTTACATAAAGCCGTAATGAAATCAGGAGAGTAACGCTGCTGCAGAGCTAGCGGGGGAATCACATTGCACCAGTGGCTTCAGGAAGGATGAGAACAGCCCGCTGACGTAACGGCCCCCAGCAGGTTTGATAGCTTTCTGCCATCTTCCCCAAATTTTCCCAATCAGCCAACGATTCTGTTGAGTAAAGAAATTAACAAACCCATTGTATGAAACCAAAACAGTGGAAAGATGTCTCCCTTCCATGCTGCAGCTTCTACAAACAGTGATTTTTGAGCAGTTGGTATGGAACATAACTACTCTAACATCTTTGAGAGTGTTTGTAGCCTCCAGCAGAGGATGAATATGACGATGTCCTGTCAGAGTTGCTTCCTCCATCGTTGCAGATGATGGCTTCAAAATGAGTTTGCATTTATGTTGTCCATACTCTGACTAGTATGTAGCTAAGTGAAGGTTTTCACAAGCATCTTACACACACAAAAATGAACAAAATAGCTCTCAAAGGATTTCTAAGGGCAACAAAAAGTTATTTCAAAATATTACTCTCTAGCACATGAAGCCCTAACTGATGGTTTGCAGTGCTCTGTAAGTCTGCATGGACAGGATTTAATGTGATTTTTAGTTTTATCATTGTTGTTAAAAACAGCCACGACCAGTGGCAAACTCCTGAAGAAAACCTGGTTTAAGTATCCCAGAGTATCTCTCATGAGTATGGCAGTAATAAAATCCCATTCTTAGGGAGGCTAAGCCAAACTGCTTGTCACAGAAGCAAACATAGAAAATTGTGAGGTACCTTCATAAGCACAGATTTTTAAAAACAAGTTTTAAGGCACTCCGTATGATTGCCACACACAAAACATACTAGCATGGCAACAAAGCCTATACGGGTACAGCAAGAAAGAAGAGCTCGACTCAGCAAGAAGGCGTACATGGCAAGAACAGCCCCTGCAAAGAGAAACAACTTCCCCGTGCGCGGAGCTCAGCCAACCAACCGCCGTTACAGATGCGGAACGGCACGATGGCCATTTCAGACGGCGTGGAGGGAAATTCAGGAAGATGCAGAGCCCGCAGTCTGCATCAGCAGGAAGTGTGAATCCCACACAAACCCCTCCAAAATAAACTTCTTGAAGATCTACTTTTCCAAAGTCTGTATTTTATTTTACATCAGAACTTATTTAGCCAATTAAAGAAAGGGAAAAAGCAAATACGTGCACAACACAGCTATTTTACCTGTCGTATTTTCATCTTTGTCATTGCATATGACCCATATAACCTAGTTTCCTGAGCCACCTCAGATAATACATTATTAAGAACTTTATCCCGTGCTGCTTGGCATTTTTATAGACGATTTATGATCTTCGTGCCTATATTAGAAGTAAGTCCACGCAGCGCACCCATCCATCCCCACGGCCACCATCGCAGCACGCCTTCCACCTGCCGCGCGCCCAAGGCTTCCTGCCCTGCGAGCCGGCGACGGCTCTGCTGTTCCCTACGGACCGGTTGGCAAAGCAAGGCTTGTCCGGACACGCAGCCCTCACGCGCGCAGGAGCTGCACCAGGAAGGGAAGGAGCAGATATTCCAGCTCTGCCTGTCAAGTCTGCATTTCAAAGGCCATGCCTGGGTGTGGGAAAGAATAAAGAGGGTCTGTCAGTCCGCATGCAAAAACCCCGCTCTCTTCTGCCCCGACTGCCAGGCTGTCGCTCAGGACCTGAATGCGTGTCCCCACTTGCCCCTTCCCACTAAGTTAATACCAGTCTCACACAGTGACACAAGCCCCATTTCTCTTCCATCCACATACATGTCTTTTAAAGTACACCTTTTTAAAAATTTAAATGCCCAGCACTCTGAAAGAGGGAGGGCACCCAAAACAGGCGAGGCAGTACCTTGAGGAAAAAAGTCTGAGGAGCAGCTAGTGTAATTTCTCAATTACTCTCAATTACTCAAAAATGGATGCCAGGTATTAACTTGTGGGATCTTCTCAAGGACAGAGGTTTCTTAAGGCTAGAGCCTACTTTCACACACGTGGAAGGTTTCCTTAGCCCCAACTCAGACTACTGTTGTTCTCAACAGGAATGTTACATCTTCCCAAATCTCTTTTCACCAGCTGCAACGGGCACATTTCTGATTCACAGCCATGACTCAGATATTAAGCAGTGCATGCTTTGTGAGTGTACATCTATTCTCTTCAATTTGTGGCTAAAGTAAAGCTTAGCTACACCATTACCGGTACACTAAACATGTGGCAGCAGACACCCACTTAGGGGAAGGGAGAGAGCATTTCACCTGGAATCGCTGAGATGAGGCTACAGGTGAGACTGACATGACTCATTTTCATGGCTGCAGATGGCAGTCAGGCAGAACATATGTGCAAATCCAAAGAGGCAGTTCTGAAAGCCTAATTTCCAAGTCTTTCCGAGTCCCCAGATGGTGAGAAGGCTCCTAAACTTAAATGTTCGCATACTTGTTCATTACCAGTAACTAGATGACCAGCTATCACTTAAGTCTATTACGGACATCAACAAACACAGAGGATGAAGTCTGCATGCAGAACTCTGGCCACTGCCGCTTTCCTTCTGCACTGAGAAGCAGATGGCTCATCTTTAGTGTCCCACCCCACTGCCTGGAACCCACAGCCCCGGCTCCCACAGGAATACCTTTGCGACTAAGTTACAGATCCCTTGTCCCAATTAATGTTTTTTAGTCCCTTGAATATTGCAATGAAAAATACAGAAAAAGCCTTGGGAAGCAGGTAAGAGTTTCAAGTATTTTTTTTTAATCTCTCAAACTCAAGTTTTTACGACCATGAATTCTATTAAGCCGGTGGCTGGAAAGAAGAAAGGAAAATGGACACATGTAGAGTTTTTAAGAAAACAGCCCAAGTACATCTTATGAAACTGAAGTGAAACTGTTCAACATAATGTGAAAAACTACCCGAGAAGTGTTACACTTTTTATCATATATACCTAGTAAGTTACAAATGATATAATCAACACTAAAAGACAGGCAACAGCAACCTGCCAAGTTTCAAAACTGTCCTCAAACCACTCCTCTTTAATAACTGCTGGCAGCTACAGTGCTACTGTGCACAGCTGCTGGAAAAAAGTTTGACATACATCAGAACCACCCGCTTCCACCAAAAGGTGATAATTAGAGCGTTTACCATACAATGATTATGCTAAGAACAAGGGCTCTTTCAGATGAAAACACGCCTAACAATCTCCTTATGTATCCATTGCTCCTGTAAACATTAATATTTCAAACACTTGGTTGGATAACAGTCAGACTGAAAGAACTGATGCCTTGGCTATACAGACATTGGGAAGTGTTTCATCCATCCTACTTTACTTTCTGTAGTCCCAAAAGGCATGATTTTTCTGTTCCTGGCTTATAACACTACATCAGAGAACATGAGGAGAGCAGTACTTATAGAAACACCGGTGTTTGATTTTATTTATCTCAGTGGAAGAGTGGAAGAAAGGACACACAGAGTTAGTATAGCCCTCCTCGGTATAAAATACCAGAGGAGATTTCTGGCTAGTCCAGAAGCTCTGAAAGAGTTCATATACAGCAAGTTCATCAGTGGCTCGAGTGTAAAGTTTTTACTTGATATTGCAAGCTGTTCATGCAAGCTGTTCATTACTCCAGTCAAAGCAACCACCCAAGAGGGCATTTCAGTTTTGCTTAAATCACCGTTGATAGCTTTCAGTCACACGGGTCGCAAAGAGGCTGTAGAAATGAATGGTGGAAGTAATTCTCTAAACTACTAGAACTGATTTAGAAGTGACTAACAGTACCTTCTGACTTGCTTCGTACTACTTCTCAGGCATAGAGGAGTCCTTTACTTCTCAGCTACATATGCAGGACTGGACTTACTGGGGAGATTAAGGGAGTGTTCAACTCTTCGCGCTGCGTGCTCCTGGGACAGTCGATGGGAGCAGCACCAACACGTGGCTATGTCAAATGCATCGCTTCTTTGAATATTCTAGTGCACTTCTTCCTCAAACACATGACAAGTAATCATCAATATTGAACTAAAGAGTAATCTTGTTAATTAACATATGCAAGTTTAAACTATTTGAAGAAAAGAACACAAAAATACAACTCCAATACTTCTAAAAGGGAGGCCAGCTGACCAGCCTCCTCATCTTCCTCTTTCCTTTTGCTGGCTGTTATTTTCTTCCCTTATTGATGCAATTGTGAATTCCACAGAACGGAGAGACAATAAGAAATGCAGATCCAAGCTACACACCTCTGGTTACGTTTACTATCGTATTTGTTCACCTTCCCTCTTTAATACCACACACACATACACTTGTGTTTAGCAAAGTCTTGCATTATCTTAAAATTATTATACCCAAACAATGTTTTGATCCTTCCTCTTCTTTTGCCTGGAAACTTGCAAACCCTCTGTTTTGTTATCAGCTAGGAAGTGCAGCACAACTTACCGTAAGCAAGTAAGGATAACTTCAGATTTTTAATAAGAGAAAATACTCACTGTAAGAACAATTGCTTCTGGAGAATATGTTTTCATAGACTGTAATACCTTAGATTAATTAGCTCTAGGTACTTACCATATTTGTAAAGCATGGACAGTCCTAACCTATTTGCCCTGGGGTACAAATAATTTATTCTGCTCAACAATCAATACTATGTTGTAAGGTTTGTTTTTAAAATTAACTTTTAAAGGATAAGAAATGACTTTCTAAGCATAGCTGAAAGAGATCAGCTTATAAAATGTATTTACCCTTTGACCAATTTCTGTATTCTACTCTTTACTTGGAAAAGTGATGTACTCATTGAAAAGTTTCTTAAAAAGTAATGATACCCTCCGCTTTGAAAACTGTTTTCTCATGTTGTGGTGATTTAAGTACCTTTCGTAGCTCCAGGAACTCTGTATGTATGAACACACTGAAATACAGGTATGCTTTTTTTTTCCCCCCTAGAGTAAGATAATCAATCTGAAGACAAATTAAAACATCATGGAAATACATTTTCAATTTGCATAAGAATTGTCAACAACACTCAATACTAGAGGTAAAATGCATTTTGATATTAGAAATGTAGGAGATGTACGAAATCATTATGTTTCCAGACTCAGCTGTATAGCTCCAAATAAACTACCAGGTCACACATGTTAACAGGATTATAACAAATTAAAAAATCTGTACAATTATATGAGTTCCTTCTAGTGAACAATTAAAAGCGCATGGCATTTTTGGATGTGTTCTCATTTTATAATTTGCCCCTCCTGTTAATACCCGTTAGCACTTTGTATTGTGAAATGACACTTGCCAGCTGTACTGAGTTGCCAGGCTGGAGCACTGCACTATAAGCTCCATCAGTGTGTGCCAGCAATGACTTCAGTGACCTAACCCAGCTACAGAGGGCTCAGTCTTTGCACTATTTTTTTCCTTAGGGGGAAGGTGTGAGTTACAGAGTAGAATTCAAAATGTTTCCCAGCTATAGCCACGTTTCCCAAGAGGCCCTGAAAAGACTGAGTTTGTGTATAATTATGAAAGACATTGTCTGGGGATGCCAACTGCGCTGAAATACATGAATGTTTTTAACTCACTAAACATGTCTCAACCCAGCAACATGCTTATCTAAAAAACAAAATACTACTTTTGATGTTTTAGGTATGCAAAAATTCAGAGATAAGGTAATGCTAAAACCTTACACGTTTGGGCTAGAGCAGTAAAGTTTTTGCTTTGTCTATGAAGTGATTCTGAAAATAAATTTGTTAAGGTTTTTTTCAAACTCAGTTTTAAAATTTTGCTACCGCAATCTATATTTAAATAAAGCTTTTATTAACCCTTTTATGAAGAAACAAGCTTGAAATCTGTTGACTCATACACAAGTTACAAGATAAACCACATTTGTTTCCAGAAGCTTTGGTGTCACTGTTAGTTTGTTTTCTGGAGAAAGGATCTGATGACTCAATGTTCAGCCAATATTTTTTCTGTTGTGTCATAAAATATTCCCTCTATTCTATTTTTGTCATAAGAAGTAATTAATTACTTTTTATAAAGCACAGAAACATTTCACACTGAAATAGATTAAAAGTCACTCCAGTCAAAATCTATGCTAATGTGTCTCCTGTTTACTACACTTAGTGACACTATAAGCACCTGTGCTGTCTCCCCACACGCATATACAACTCTGAACTACCACTTTGGACAACAACCTATTGCACCATATTACAATCAGTTAAAAAACCCCACACTTCTTTAAGACATAAATCCATTTAAAAAAAAATAATCTAGATCTTCGTGTAGTGGGATAAAATACCATAAATATGGAAGAAGTGTTTAGTGCCCTTTATTGTTTATTGCCCTTTATTCACCCTCAGCAAAATCCATGTAAGGAAAACATATTACCACTTCTTGATGGATTTCCTACTTAACTGTAGAAAGTTTACTATACCCTCCAGATGACATATGAATGTGATGCCACTGAAGAAATAAGAGACAACAACAATCTGAGACTCAGACAGAAACCTTTCATACAGTGACGAACAAGATAAACAAAAAAGGAAAAAGCTCCCCTCAAAGGGTTTTTTCCTTTAAAATCAGTTCTTGCTCTGTGGACTTTTAGTAAGTGATGAAACATCAATCTAAAAAAATATTGCAAGTAATATATATCTACATATATATTTTTATATGCACACAAATAAAATTTGGCAAAAATAGAACATTTAAAGTTAATTTAGTATTCATCCTGTCAATGATAATTGCAGGCATAGCCATGAGGAAGCTCTTTTCTGCAGCAGGCATTCAGTGTGTTCACACTCTTAATGCTCTTAAATTCCAATTATTTCCAGTGGTAAAGGTAGTTCCTTTTAAAATTATACTTTGCTTATGTGAGAGTGAACAGTCACCGTGCCATCCCTGATGAACAATGCAGGACATGAAATAGCCCATGGACTTCTTGTCCCACCTAAATAGCTAGAAATCTAATTGGGGCAGAGGAAAACAAAATATGATAAATACAACCATATGAGTTAGGAGGGAAAACAAGAAAAAAAATAGTATGGGCTTATGTGGAAACAAACATAAGTACCTATCCATGCAATGTTTCTACCCAATGCATTAATGGGAAAACATTTTTCAATTACCAGTCTGCTATACTCTTTCCCATTAATAGGGTGGTTTCACAAGCCACTGAACTGTATCTTTGATGTTCACGATAACATTTCTAACTCTTTGTGAACTACACTACTTAAATCCCCTTAAATGTCTGTTTATTTTCTCTTGTAACATATTTCTACAGTGTGAGATTAACAGACACAGCATAGGCCTTCAGGCACTACGAATGTAAGTTAGCCTAATCTCAAGAAAACAAGATGTGCATTTAACCATAAATATTTTTTTATAATCACATCAAACATAACATACCTGGTATTCAGTTTTATATAAATTTGTTCTTACGTCAGAGCTACTTCTGAGGTTATCCAAAACCCAAACAACAAAACATTATTTTTAGTCTTCTAGGTCTGAATAATATTTACAGACATTAATGCTATATCCATTTCTACAATCATTCGAGACACATTATATAACTTTATTTTTTTTATTTGACAAGCAGCAGTATCATGTTCGTCATTTTTTTTTACATTTTAATGTAGATACAATTATTAGGTTATCTGTCATATTACAATATTTAGTTTTTTTTTTTTTACTTTTTTTTAA
>VUYV01000014.1:2127056-2179814 GCA_008711295.1 Anarhynchus alexandrinus
AAAAAAAAAAAAAAAAAGCATGGTACCCAACCAATTTTCCACATTTCAGCAATACTTCACTCATTCTTTTAGTAAAGTTTTAAGAAATGTCATAATGACATGAGCTTGAAATATCTATAGGCATTTTCATTGACGCTCATGACATGGCACTGGTGATGTTGTAAACAGCAGAAAAACAGGGGCTGCCAAGTGACCAATTATGGAGGCACAGGCCTGCCTCTTCCCACAGGAACACACCAAACAGTGACAGCAATGATCTCCTTACAATCATACCTGCAGGGTAGCAACATCATGCTACATAACTGTATTCGTCTGCAGAGGCCTGGCTTCGCTCTATGTACTGTTTGTCTATCAGAACTTCAATACACTTTTTAATCATGCTGATACTTGGGTTAAATCTAGCTCTTGATTGGCTAATTACCTGCAAAAGAAAGACACGTTCTTTGTGTTATTTTTATTTACAACAGTTGTAAGTGCTACAGAAATATTTGCTTTAAGGCAAATTCAGTATATTTTTCTTTTAAAGACGGGATTAAATAAACCTGGAATAGTTCATTTATAGCAACCAACAACAGCATCTCTATACATTAGTGTCGGGACACTTAAGCTGTGCGCTCAGCTCATTGGTTCGTTTGCATACACGTTAGCCAGATCTTTTCAGTCCTCTTGAATGATTAATTTGTCACAGTACTAATGAAGATAAATCTTCAGGTTAAAAATTAATCAATTATTAACACATTTCATCACTTTATTATCGTCACAGTTTAAGCAAAGTGAAAATTTTGTAAAACACTATATGCCTTACCATGCTGGCTCTGCTAACTGACTTCTCTTCCTAGACTGGGTCCCTTTTATTTCTGTTTATCTACTTTCATTGTTCTGGAATATTTCCTTTATGGACTTCCAAATTTTGTTTGACTGACATCAGTCTTACGTGGAAATTAAATGCCTGAGGAATGTGTTAATCTTAGTTTTCATAATACTTTATACCATTCCAAATGGTTAAATTTCACTTGATTGTATTTTTCACAACTACCTCTGAAGTTGAACACAATTTTCTTCACATCCATCACCACTTTTGTTATCATAAAAGGATAGAGAAGACATTTTAATTTAATAAAGATTTGTGAAACCTGTTCTTTATAGCATTAAAAAGACATGTTTAGAAGACATGTACACAGGTACATAACAAATTACCAAAAAATCTGTCTATAATGTTATAAAAAGACCTTATTCATTCTTGAGTAGCACAGTTTAAATATATTAAAAATGCAGCCTACCCTCAGAGATTCTACGGCACTAGACGAGCAAATTTTCAAGAAAAAATAACACTTTTTCATGAAATTTACTGAAAAGCCCTAGACGATGACACTTTTCATCACAAAAGACACAGCCCAAGTAGTAATCATTTTGTAAAGTTACACTACTTTATTGCTGTTGTGATGAAATGTGAGCTGGATTTCTTGTGTTCTGTCTAAGTCCCAGCCCATGCAGTGCTGTATACCTGGTCCTGGAATGCCCTTGAACTTCTCAGCTGCCTGGAAGGTGCAAATGGAGCCCCTCTACCACTGACCTCCTTTCCTATACAATTTGAGGCAATCAGAATGAACCTCTCTTTCTTCAGTCACTGAGGACAGACGTACGATTTGGCAAGCTCCATCTGGCTATGCTGGAACTTATATTTATTGCAAAAACAAATCTATATATGCATTGCAGAAGAAACTGCAGCTGTAGACAAAACTTCAGATGCCTCTTAATAGTTCTCAGTTTTGCCCATTCTCTTGTAGAGAAGAGGAGGAAACAGTGTGTAGTAACAGAATATGCATATCTATTAACTTCTTAACTTTAAAATTTTTCACCTTTTATTCTTGTAGCCAACCTGCAGCAAAGAAAATGACTATTACTTTCTCCTCTCCACTTCCTAGCAGTGGTAAGTGATGCAAACAAAAGATCTTAGTACTCAAATGTCACAATATATTTTGCCCGTAGTTTCTCATTTGTTCTGTAAAGAAAGTTATTTTTATTTCAGCTGGATTTCCTGTTTTCTTTACAACTTTTCATGGCTGGCTTTGTCCCAGCTCTAGAGCTTGCTGGAGCCCTCTGCGAGCCAACAGAACTCACCAGGTAGAACTCACCCAGCAAAGCAAACAAAAAGCTCAAAAGAGCGAGTTTTGTTGGGCTAGCAGCCAAGGGTCTGGTATGTTCCACAGCAATACAAATGAGAAGAAACTTGGTGTTAACAAGCTAATAGATCTGCTCAGATTTCACCTGACTTCATCCCTACACTCAAACTGATTGTCATCATCATACTTCACATATTTACTTAGGACAGAGAGAACAAAAGATAGAATTTTGTGTTGGTTGGGGTTTTTTGGCTGTGTTTTCGTTTTATCAAAGACAATGCAAATAAGAAGGATGAATAGAAATACCTGATGGTCAGAATAAAAAAAAATTTCTGGGAATGACTGCATTGACCTTTCTCCTCCACCACTCCCACTGACCTTATTCATTTTAAGGGAAAAGCTACCTTGTTCTGCAAGCAACTGCAGCATGGAGCTACCAGGGCATATCTAACACAATCACCGATTCAGCAAAGACCATATGCTGACATATACAGGTCTAGCAAGGGCCTTGAGTATTTTCCTGGACACCTCACCCTAAATGAAATGTGTGGTGCTGCAGTCAAACTGCTAGAATCAGAGCTAACTACATTAAGGCTAGGAGTCTTTCAATCATGTCACTAACAACAGTATAATCCCGCCTTTATATCTCAGAAAAAAATATTAATGAGGTAAGAAAATATTAACCATTCATAGTAAACAGACTTCCTTTCAAAAGATTCATTCTTACTTCTCAAGAAGTCAGGCTAGAAATTTTAAGTGAATACATTATTTGTATGTATATAAGCATCAGGATAAAAGTAACAAGAACTATGTATATAATTAGTAACAATATGAGAAATGAATGTTTTAAGAAATAAAAAGGCTCTAGACAGTAAATCAAGACTTACTATGAGGTTAGCAGGGAAAAAAAGGAAGTTGGACAGCCAAGAAGTTAGTTATGCATACTCTAGACGTTTAATAGATGTGATGGTTATTAATTTTTTAATAAAGGTCAGTCTAGTGAGAAAGCTGAGCATGTTCAACTCAGAACCACCTGGCAGTTCGGCCTTATTCATACAACATGAAGCAAAACAAGTTACTGAGCTCAATGCAGACATAACTAGGTAAAATCTCCACTTAACATGAAATTTTCATATTTGTGTTTAAGCATTAGGTACATAAAATCATGTCTCCCCACAATTTGCTCTAAAACCTGGCAATTTCTGAAGTCCCTAAGAGTACATCTATATCACAGACTGTAGAGAAGACACCTAACATTTTAAAAGGATCTAGCTCAGGTCTCAGTAACAGTCCAGCTGAGGCAGCACGGAGATTGGCACAAATTAATTCAGAGTGCAAAAAAGAAGGAAAAATGGATCTTTGTACTGCTTCACCTTATTGCTTGAGGTTTCACAATTGCTCATTTAAGGCTACGTGAGGTCCCCGCACTATACTGCAGCATAGATATAAATTATTTATTGATTTCAGTTTTAAATGCTCTAATCCACCTAGGATATAAGTAGTATTCAAAACTGAGAACTAAAGACGAAATGATAAAGGACGTGATTTTCAAAAGTATCATAAATTTAGTTAAAAGCTAAGGTAAAAAAACCAATACAGGTAGATGTGGCTGGTGATAAACAGAGCACAAACTTTACTCACTTAGTTTTTAACAGATATTTTGATATTTTATTATCAAAATATCCACCTTTCTTGCAAAACGTGAAAAAGTTCCTGATGTTAATATGCCATACTATTCTGCAAGAGTACTGCAATAGAAAAGTACAGCAGAGGCATGTCAGTTAGTGCTTCCTGAGTTAAACAAAAAAGGAAGCAGCAACCAGAAAGGATTTTTTGTTTCCAAAACAAAAATTTGTAATCTATTCCACCCTTATAAACTTATTTTAAGCAAAGTACACTTTGAAAACTTTGTCTAAGAATTTGAGAATAGAGAGAAAAAAGTATTTTCAAAGATGAAACAGGGCTTGCTTACCATTTTCTAGCTGTAATTGTAAATTCTTACAGGATTTCATCATAACTGCATGGATGATTTAAGTAACAGGAAACCAAATAACCAAGGATTTTGAGAAGTAATCAGGACCTACGCTGCCTCATCTTTTAGATATTCAAATACACTTTCAGAGTATTTGTGTACAAGCACTATTTTAATATCCAAAACCTTTAAGATATCTCACGTTGCAAGTTCTGGGCTTACAAGCTCTCTACTTATTTTTTTTTAGGAAATAAAAATTAAATGGTGGGTGTGGTAAACTGTTTCCTCCATCACCACAAGACAGAAAACATACAGCATATCTCAAAATGCCTGAATGCCTCTCCACCTCCATGCTCAAAATGGTCCAATAAAGCAGGAATCTTTATTCCCTCTCCCACCAGTCCACTCTGAGGCTATCCAGCAAGGCTCAGGAGACGCAAGAATGAATTAGACTGAAGAATGAATGCCTTGGAAGGCTAAGAAAACAAAAACTGAGAACTGGTTGGTAGGAGCAAACTTTGGGTTAGAATAAGAAATACAATTAGGCAGGCAACTAGCACAGATGGGAAAGTGGGAGAAAAACGAAAGAAACAGCACTTCCTTCCCAGCCAGTCTGTAACAGTTCACAGATCATTAATCTAGAACCTAAAAAATCTAGATAACTGTACCGCTTAACAGAAAAGGGAGATTAAGAAGTACATGTTTACATACCCAGACGACATTTAAAGTTTAAGCCAGGAATTAGAATAAAATCCAACTTTACGATTAGAGCTCAAAATTGGCTAGGTGCTTCTATGGAAATTCCATACCTAGAATACCAATATTCAGATTTTCAATTGAACCTATAGCTCTGGCGATGATTCTTATAGGATATGACATCTGTCGGCACAGAACCAGCCAACAGGAAAGAGCAAGCATAGAGGCACTTAATGCTTTACTGCTGAGACACATTTACAAGATTGAGGGATCACAGCTAGTGCTCCAGTACTGCAGTTCAAAGTAGACTCCAATGAAATTTTCACTAATTTCACTGAAGTATTAGTTTTGACATAAGAGAGTTTTGTGGCCAGATGTTTAACCCAACTATCCTGAAGATTTTCATCAAATAATGCTTAAGAAGAGGACTTTATCTTACCTCCTGAATAAGAGCGTTATGTCGCAACACTTTACGTGCTTTCATGATACGGACTATAGCAGCTTGAAGATACATTTTTCTGTCTTCATCTACAGCACTTCTGGTCTGCTCCATCTCCTGCAACATAGGAAGAACAGTAATGCTTAAAATCTAGTAAGGTCAATAAACACTTTATAAAAGTACCTTGAATCTATTTTACTGTATTAAAATCGGTCAATTCATACAAATATGTAGGTGAAGCTCGATTCCAGGCAAAGTACATCTGTAAATCAAGAATGCCAGGTTTCATGAAAGTCAGCATAAAGCATCCAAAGCAGCGTTTTTGCTAGGTAGAAATGCAGGCAGAATTTACTACAACATCTTGAGTTTGGCAGCACATACGTCTCTTGTACAAAATCCTATGTCGTAGGAGATGCAGAGGGAACACGGATTATCAACACTGGAATTAATTTCAGTTGACAAAGGACACAAAATCATAGGAAAACAGATGATTGGTTCTGCTGTTGCTAGAATAAGTTGCTTTTGTTGAAACACCACCAACAAAAAAGTGTCATTAGATAAGACAAACTAAATGTCAATCCCACTTGGTACAAGAGGAATAGCTCTTGCTTATCTTTTTCTTCTTTTTTTTTTTTCTTATTCCCTTTTCCCTCTTCTCCNTTAAGCATTAAACTTAAACAATTTCTTTATGGTGATGTAAATCTTACACAGGGACTCTTACAGCTGCTTACATCAAACTAATACAATAAATTTGATTTTAGAAAAATAAGCTTCCTAAGCTGTTCAAGCTAGAAACACCAAAGAATACTTGCCTGTGGCGTGTCTTTCTGCATTGATGTAGTAATTTTAAATTTTGTTCGTTTACTGCTGAAGTTCATATTTAATGAAAACGTAGACTCTGCCTCTATGTCTTCCTGCAATAAAGAATCTTTTTAAAAAATCAGAAATGGAACCAGAAAACGATAACAATTTACTTGGGAAATAAAAAAATCACAGTTAAAGGCTTGCATACACATAAACAATTTCAGCAGATTTGCAGTTAGAAATTCTAAAATGCCACTTGAACCAGGTCAATTTTTTTAACATAGAGTTTAACTAAGCCAGAAATCAAGTCTATTCTAGAAAACACTATAAAGAACTCTGACATACATGAATCTTGTTAACAAGTCAATATGATTAAAACAATTTCTGTTTTAATACTTCAACAGCTTGTATTAGTTGCAAACACTCTCCATTTAAACTCATTTTCTCCCTGCAAAGAAGGTAGGATTTGTACGTATTTAGGGCAGAATCTCAAGAGACAGAGCTGTTGCTTTCACAACTATTACTAATGTTGCCTTCCAGAACTTAAGGAAAAACATCTAAGCATTTTGTTATGTTATAGCAGAAACATTTTGTAAACTGCAGCCTCTACAGTTCCACATCTATCTGTATGTTTCTGATTTTTTCCTGTCAGAATCTCAATTCTTTTCCACATGTTAAAGTGCATTTCTTTCAATAAATGGTAACTATTCCCCTGCAGTCCAAACACCTTTACATTCAACTAACAGGATGACCTGTTTCCAAGCAAGAGTCTGTACAAGTATTACCAATTTCCAGCATAATAAAGTTACTGGGCTTCTTCGACTTTGGAATCTTGCTGAGCCATTGTTGCCTCAAGCACAAATACTTCAGTAAACACAGTCAATATTCATCTAGATATACACTCGAACAATATTAATTCTAATTCTGCAACAAATATTCTTTATTATAATATTTTATAGTATCCAGGCATAGCATAGAAAATTTAACATGAAAAAGCAAAGATCAACAGCTTTAAAAAATGTAAGCTAACATTAAATTTTAGCATTATTCTGCTTACATAATTGAGTATAGACGAAAATAAATTGTGTTGTTCATGAACTCAGAAAGCATGATTCTAATGAACCAATACAGATTTTGCCAGAAGTTTCTTTTTCTCTTTCCTCTTTTAAAAAAGAATAAACAAACAAAAGCAAACTACAACATTTAATACACTGTACTTTTTCTGTGAGGCTCAGATAGAGGTAAAGAGAAGATAGTGTATTTAATTTCATTGCTTAAGCCACTAAAGTTCACTGGCTTATTCAATAAGTAAGCTGATAGACTGTCTACGGATCTGCTTTCACATTGCTGGATGGAGTGCAAAGAAAACAGAATTAGCAGAGATGTTTGAATACAATAGCCTGGAAGTTAAAGAACCAGAAAATGCAGTGGTAAACATTAAAAGGTAAAAGGGTTGGAAAGCTGTATCATTCATTCTTCACTGGCATACGCTTAAAGAAACTGGGCAAACCTTATACAGCAGACATAAATAAATGTAAATACTTTAAATAACGGGCAACTTTGTAAGATTATGAAAAATCTCGCTGTTTTCTCTAATAGCTTCCAGTGTTATATTTCACTCACAGTTTAATAGACATCTTCCCAGACACTGTTCCAACCTGAGCTTATTTCTAGATATTGGAAACATGTCCTATGCTTCAGCCAAGTATCAGGTCTTCCTTGTGATCTCACTTTCCATTTCCTAATATCTTCCTGGTTTAAAAAAAAAGCAGCTCTCAGAGCAGCTTTGGATTTCTTCTTGTAAGTGAAGCGAACAGGTTATCTCAGTTTCTTTTACCTGATACTGTGTAAATAATGGACTTTCTGGGCTAGCTGGAAGCACGTGCTAAAGTCTGTATGGTATGCATGGGCACTTCTGTAGTGTTTCTCACATAACAGGTATCTGTGCCCTTCACTGTATGGGAAAAAGGGTAACTGGTTTCATGTAGGTGATACAGAAGTATGAGACAGAGTCAGAAACAGAACCTTTATCAACCATTGCCTTAACCACAAAGCTCAGATATTACTGGAATTCCATGAAACTCATGGAATGATAGAGTTTGGCAAATTGCAGCAAAAATCCTCTCACACAAGCCCTTCTTGCTCCCTTTCCTCCTCCTGTAATCTGCCAGCAAGGAAGAACATGGTTGCTGTTACTTTCAGTCTCTTAATCCCACTAATCTTTTTTTAGGATCTCTGTAAGACTCTTTGGTTTACTACTGGTGCTCCTTCCCGTGACTCAGTACAACTTTGAAAGTAGTCTATTTGAAGAGCATTCCCCTCCAACAGCTATGACTATAAAGCCATATGGATGAAACGTAACAGAAACAATAAACAGTCCTAGCATTACCATCTTTTCAGCATGCCATGATCTTATAGGCATAGAGAGCCTATATGACACAGGTAGTCTACTTCCTCCTGTCCCTTTCCTTATAAATACAGATTTATAATCGTTCACAAGGGTCAATAATAATGTAGAAAAATAAAAGGAAAACTGTGGATCCTTTTATATTAAAAAAAGCCCTCAACAAATATTAGAATCACAAGACTGAAAACATGAAAGTTTTTTTATATCATTACTGCATACCTTGTCTGAGTCATGGTTGATCATTTTGACGTCAAGCAAGGATTTGATGGTTTTTGTCAGTTCCTTCTCATTCATTTGTGTACTATCCTGAAGCTCCTTGTAACTGACGGTTTCGCTGTTGTTGAAGGCAAGCAACACTGCCATTTGGTATGTTGTGACCATGGCTACGTAAGGTTTGCACAAATAATTCATTTTTACTTCACCTGTAACAATACAAGTAGTATTTTATAAACTGATGGAATGTGCTGAAAAGTCATCTGAAGTCTAACTACTAGAGCCCCTCATACATTTCCAGACATTCCATTCACACCTAAGTATGCATTTAACCCTTGGAATGGGAAGATGAAAACTGATGTTGTTTTATATAGAATGTGGTCTGCTACAAAACCCCTGCTATGAACACTAGAACAATAGTGTTTTCAAGAAAAAAGGAAAAACACAGGGTTGAATTTGAATAATGTTATATAGTTTACAGTAATAAAAAAGGGAAATTCCAAATAGCCTCAATGCATTGTAATTAGGAGCAGCTTACACAGAATCACAGAATAGTGATTACAGGAAAGTTGTTCCAAGGAAAGATTTTTAAAAAAATAAATAAAAGACTTGTCCATTAATTTTTTTTCTCAATATNCGAAAAAAGCACTGAAGAAAAATGCCTGAAAGCGGATTTAGATTTTCTCTGTATAAGTGAGTGTGAGTTAAGGGCAACCTGCTATTATCAGAACTAAATTTTCATTACAGTACATTATATTGTTGTATGTTAGTCTAGTTTTCACCTCCATGTAATACGTTGTGCTGCTCATCATTAAAGCCTGGTGCTGAAAGCACTTGAAATAAAATGCAATTGACTGATACTTAATAAGCTAAGCTGCAATTTTATATATCTCTTCTAAGGTGTTTTTTACACATATATTTCTATATAGTAAATATAAACATAAGCAAATATATGTATTTACTTAGATACATATCTGAGTAAAACACTGTAATATGCATTCTTAACATTAACATTCAGCTAAGGGACATATGATATTACAAAAACAATTCTAGGGCAATTGTTATTAACTCAGCAGTTCTGCAGTGCTGTTTTGTAGTTAAGAATGTACAACTAGTTTTACTCGCATTTAATAAATCACAGACAACATATGCAAGTTTACAAAACATAACTTTTGGAAATACTAAGCAGTAAATATTAAATTAATTTATAATGCAAAATAAGTCAGTTGATTTTATACACAACATAATGTTCCAATTCCAAAGTCTGTTGCCATTTGAAAAGGACTTTTAATGAATAACTGTCAGTTGTATCAAGCATAAGTTTAGCAAAGCACTTATTTTTACCTGTACAAAGATAATGTAACCAAGTAAGCTTCCTTCCACTAAAATGCTGACTGTAAAATAATTCAAACTGCAAAACAAAATAAACCTCAATTAGTCACATATATAACTACTTACAATAGTTTATTATCATACTACCACCCAAGTGAAGAAAAAATGGTTAATGTTCACCATATTGGATGCAAACATTACAGATCAATAATTTTCCTTCAGAAGATGGGTGATGACTGAACATCAGTCATTTACTGAACTACTCAAACATAATAATATTAGCATATCACTTGATGACTACATCAAACAGATTGTCGACACATTCATACTCTCAAAGGATAAAATACCTTAGTTAAACAGTGTTCTGAAGTATCAACCCTACTGAATTTAAAAGAATTTCTATGAGATTTTAACTATTAGGTTAATTAGTTAATTAATTTATTATGTATTTAAATATAATATGTATTTATAAAAATATTAATTTTTAAAATTAATTATTTAAAATTAATTAAAAATAATATGTATTTAATTAAAAACTGTTAGGTTTTATTATTCTGTTCCTTCCAATTTCTTATAAAAACAAGTGTATTTTTATTTTTTAGCCTTGGTGAAATCATTCTATATTCCATGGCTTGGACATCCTATTTAAAAACATTTCAGAAAATCCATTTTACTGATTTATTTTTTTCAAATGACATCCTTCAAAAAACATAAACTTTTAGTTAACAGGTATTTCGCACAGTCAGCTACACACTGACTTTCATGATGAATGTCATCTTACATTCCTGAACATATTTTTAGGGGGAATTCCAAAAGAGCAAGTTTGAAAAGCGGGCACAGCTTTTGCCACCTTCCAATCTAGGTTTGAGGCTAGACACAACTACACAGTTTGTAAACATCTCAGAATCAAGAAGTGACTACAGATCCTTGAATTTCTGTTGAAACCTTCCAAAACCTATTTTCACAAAGCAGCACACATTTGTGATTTATGAAGTAACATTTCAAAGTTTTGCTGACACCCAAAAATTGAAGCGTCCCCTCAAAATCAGTATTTTAAAAATCTTATATGCAAAACTAGCATTAGTAGTAATGCTAATTTCTTCCTTCTTTTCTCCATTTTTACATTAATTTCTTGTCATTATGAGAAAGGCTATGTCAATCATTCTGGAAAGCATTTTTTCCTGATATTCTACAGAGACACACAAATATATAGCAGAACAGGAATATGAAGAAAGTTACCTCTAAACAAGAAAAGGCCTTAAAAACAACTTAAAATTCCTCTCTTCTTTAAGAGGTAGTTTTTGGTTTTGGGCAAGTGAAAATTAGCTATGCAGTTTGAAATCTGGCAGTAAAGTGCACAAGTACTGTAAATGTGACCACTTTCCAGAATACTCTAGGAATGCAATTCCTAGAAGATTCTTTCAAAGCTGTATTCATTTACATTTAAATGTCATTTTCACCAAAAAAGAATAAGAGAAGAAAGGGCATAAATGACCTGCGGAATGTCATAAGAAAAATCAAATTTACAGAGAAGCAGCAAAACCATGTTATTCTCATATTATATATAATCCATCAATCCTGACATTCCTGGAAACTAGCAAGCAATTAAGAGAGAATAAGAAAAAGCCCTAGGAAATGAAAGGAAGCACTGGATTTTGAAGAACAAGTGAAGATATTCCAGAATGTTTAAAAAACCTTTTGAGGGCATGGCTTCCGGCTTACTTATTCTGTGGGCTAAACCGATGCAGAAAAGTTACTGTGACAGGAAGGAAAAGAAGAATTTCTCCAAAGACTAAAGTGGAAGTTTATGGCAAGGCTTGTAAAAATCAAGACTGTATTTTAACATATGTATTAAGAGTCTTATCGTTTTGCTTGTAAGAAGAAACATCGGAATGGGGATTTTTAGTAGCATTTTAGTAGCTACAGCATTCTCATGGGTGTCCTCTGAAAAATAACTGAAATTTGTTTGAAAATACAACAGAAAAATTAAAATATAAATCTTACCTAATCTTTACCTTAAATCCTACATATTAGCCCATAGCTAAGAGGAACAAACCAGACTGCATATATTGGCAAGTGCCTGCTAAACCTTAGCTTTTGTATTTAAGCTTCCTTTTTTTTTTTTAAAGAAAAAAAAAAAACAGAAATTTTGTTCTTATACTTCCTATCTGAAAGAAACAAGAAAGTGTGGCTTGCACACTAATCCTAATTTAAGGTCTAACTACTTTCTGGTAATGAGAAAAACTTAAGCGTATTCGAAGAACCTTTCCTTAAAATGGGATCAAACCTCCCTGAACCCCATGTAGCCAACACCGTGTACACATGAATTTGGCTTACTCTGATTTGGTCTGGCAACTCTGATTAACATCAAAGGAAAATACAAAAAGGGGGACTTTTGACCTCTTTAAGAATCAGGTGTTTCTGATTCACCCACAAGCTTAAATAGTATGAAAACCAGTATTTGTATACCATTCAAATAAATATATATTTATAGGAAGCTCTGGCAGTTTCGGAGACTGAAAAAGCTGCTGAACAGTTGATTTTTCAAAGACTCCCCAAGGTCATGTTCTGTTTCCTCAGGGAATTATACGCATAATTTAGAGCATTAATTCTAGCTAGGTGACACATGAATAAGCTTGCTTCTTTAAACTTTAAACAAAACAGTGAAGTTAGGCAAGCAACCTAGACTCTCAGCTACTTCTGATATGCAAGTCCTTAACGATTTTCCAACTGAGGCACAAGTGACAATACTCCTATTTTAAGCCCACAAAGGAAAGCAAAATGTCAGTCATCCACTTTATGTGGATTCCATAGTATGGGTTGAAAACTATTATATTGCTAAAACCAAGTGCCACTTAATGCAGCGTAAATAAAAGAAGACTAAATAGTTCTAAGACTTAGAAGTAATACACGGAAAAGCTCCTTCACCAAAGAAACAGACATGTGCCATTATAATTTACATCAGATAGCAATTTAAGGTATAAAAACTGCTTTAAAAATCTGTTATGTCCAATAACATGAAATTTTTATTGCCTAAAATGTACTTCACCATTAAATACACTTTAGCAAAGATCAGCACACATATTCTGTATTTTAACACAAACATTGTACAGGTAACATTTAGAACACAATAATATAATCAAAAGTAATAAAAATATTCCACCTCTGTAAAGCAGAAATAATCACATAAAAAGAGAATATTTGGCCAAAGTAAAACCTTTACTGCTTTGAGAATTTGTAAAATTAGCTTTAAAGAAGTTTGCACAAAACTTGATTTTGAATGGTTCCTATGAAATACAGGACAAGAAACCTGTATCTGCGTTTTAATCTGCTATTAAATCTGTTTAGATTTAATATTAGAAACAAAATCTTCTTTTATCCAAATATTAGGAATTGGTTTTAAAGCTAGGAATCAGCCCAGTTCATTTGATTGTATTTATTAGTATCTGCCTCATCAATCACAAAGTGTAGAAGAGAGATGTGAAAAATAAAGCTATGCAAATACATATATAAATTTAGTATGTCATTTGGGTGACCCTTCCAAATGTCATATGGACTGGAAACAGGATAGCCATGATTTACAAATGAAATGCAGTAGCTCAGGTTTTTCTCTGTTAGAATGATGGTCTTTTATTTGGAGTTATTTTACATTTTCCACGTTTACAAGAAGCCTCCTACTAACCTACCATCTGTACACTTTTTTCCAGTTCCTGAGGAATTGCAAATGTAGAAGAAGGAGCCTGAGTTAAAGGCCATGCACCAGCCTAAAGGTATCGAGAAAAAGAAAAGCATTAACATTTTTGTACAACATATACATTAAGAAAAATTAACACTATTAAAGAGATCTATAGTGAATCTTATGTTGTAAGACATTCAATTTACAACAGAACTTCTACTGCTTATTATGCATGCCCAATTCAAGTTTTATTATTAATTCAAGACAAGAACACAAGGCATTTTACATCGCTATTGTTTAGTGTGCTAGTGGGTTAATTTTAAAAAAAAAAAATTGGGAAAATAAATTATTCCACAAATGATCACAAGGTGTCAGTTTCCACATAAGAAGTATTCATAGTTAGAAAAACTGTTCACTTATCAAAACATAAAAATTAAGTACAAATAACTCAGTAGTAATAAACATACATTAGTACCTGTAGAACATATATCTGAAAGCTAATTCCCAAATCTATAATCGTGTCCTGGTTTTTGATAAAGTTGTTGAATTTATTGTTGAGATCAGCACTAACACTCATGTCTGTATACATTCGATGGAGCTTGCTGGTAAATTCATAACCACAGGCTTGCTGTGAAGAAATATTGTAACAGGTTTCACAGTGAACACAGTACTTATTATATAAATTACGCACATTCACTACTAAAATATGAAAAACTCGTCAGCAAAAATGTTTTTATAATATTTACAGAGAACAGTAGTTGCAATAGAAAACAAACATAACAGAAAATCATCATATTTATCTTAGTTTTGCTTTCTATACATTGATTTATATGAACAATGTTATTTTATAAAATTGAAAGACAGCTAGTTTATGAAAATCCTCAGTACATTTAGAATGTAAATATGAATTGTTGGAACACACTTAATAAAACTACCCAAAAACCCATAAAAAATCTCAAATGCTTAGGTGATATTTGGCCACGTATCTTTGATAGACTACCAAGACACTGGTCTTTCATTTCAGCTACTGGAAACAGGATCTACTGATTGCTAAGTTAACTCTGGCACCCTCTGCTGCTCCCCCTCAACATTACATACTCCTATGTTAGCTTAGTCTGCATTAGAAGAATATTACATTACCTTTAGTTTATTAATCATGGCTTCTTCAGAATCCATAGACATAGACAAACCATGAATTAATCTTTTTGCCAACATTCTGGCGTAGAACTGCATGAAAAAAATCACATATGAGGTTTTTTAAAAGCATAACCACATTCTTCAAGTATACTTCAAATGTAATGTTTTAACATTTATTGAATAACAAAAGTTACCTTTTGGAATACATCTTTGTCATCAATGTATTTGAAAACAGTAATGAAACTTGTAAGTTTGTCTTCTACTTCATTTTCTGTCATTCCTTTTGCTGATTTCTTCAACAAGTTGTCACAGTACTTGGCCAGCTCAAGTTAAAAAAAGAAAAAAACAAACCCAAACCTACTTGTCAAGCTTGAGAACAAATGTACGCCAAGGTATTCCAAACTTCTACACAAAAGTTAAAGCATGAAATAAGTCACAGTCTACAGTTGCATGTTCTATTACAAAGGCTGTATTCATAGGCAAACAGTACATACTACATCCACAGAAAAAACAAATTCTATATCAAAAATTACAAATGCACTAATTTTGCACACCCACAAAATGTCTGTGCAGGTTAAGTTATTTATTATTACTGAAACACATACCTGATGCTGACTCAGTGTGAGAAATGGATATTCATGTGATGGACCCTATGCCAATTCATTTGACAGTTATAAAAACGTATTATTACTTTCTACAATAATACATATCACTTACCAACTCAGGTGCTTTGCAGATCGACTTGGGCTCCCTATAGTTAACTACGGATGTCAAAGCCTACATAGGAACATAGAACAAAGAGAAAAAAATTTAAATGACTTAAAACTTTTTCTTTCTTAATTTTGAAGAAATCAAAAAATGTTCAGGGCAAAGACCATCCAAGAGCCTATAAAACTGGACTACATATCAAAGGGGATCAAAAACAAAACAATGAATAAAAGAGTTTGAATTACTGCTCTGTGAAAATTTGCCTGTTGAATGTTTTTAAGTTGAGATTTAAGTAAAAGTGGAAAGAGTAGAGGAACAGAAGTTAATTGCAGAAACCAGGAGAACAAATTAAGTTCTCATCAGAAACTTAAATTTAAAATATGAGGATTTTGGTATACAGCAATATGTATGGTCCAAAAGTATGGATGGAAAGAAACTGAGGAATAATTGCACATAAAGCAGATCAACAGGAACACATCAACAGCAGCTTACATCAACAGCACGTATCTTGATCTGAAAAACATACATGCTGTGCTCACAAGTAAGCAAGGAAAGATCTTTTGGCTGTTGGTTCTTTTGATAGACTAAAGGGGAGAAAAATATTGTTGAAAGTAGAAATTCAAAGCAGTACAGTACAAAAAATATGGTAGCTGAAGAAAACATGAATATGATGAAAAAGAAAAGGAAGGAGATAATGGCAGTTTAGAATTGGAAATTGTAAACAAAGATACCAGAATCATCAAGATTAGCTTATAAACTACGTATCACATTTAAACTAACATTTTAAACTAATACTGAAGCAAAAATATTGCATCACCACAGTTCCTAGGAATTACAGTTTCTTCTATGGAACGAAAATGTTATCATTATTTTAACAAAGAAGAACTAACAAGCAACTATTTTGTACAATGCCTCGACATTCCAAGATTTGATATAGGTCCCTAGAAGCCCTGTGAAAGAGGAATGCATGACTTGACAAGAAATAGGAAACTCTCTGAAGCTTAGACCACTCTTTTGCAATAATACTGGAGGCAACAATAGCAGTTTTGATATCCACCGTGAAAAACTGACAGCAGATTAAGATTTTAAATATTTATTGTAATAAAGATCACTGAAGTGAAGAATTGATGCATTTAAGGAAAAAAGTACATTGCCTATGTGCCAGCAAACGTAGTTGTCAGTCTCATATTACTCCACCTTCTGGTACATGACGTTAATTGCAATTGAAAGAGACATGTATTAGGGTATAGAAATAAGCATTTGTTTTAAAATACTAAATAATTATTTTCTCAATATCACAAATACAAATGGGTAACAACTATTGATATTATAACTGGTATCTTCATCACTATGGCTTTCCAGACTAACCTTGGCTGAAAACTATCAAAGTTTAGACTATGACCCTAACTACAAACTGCAATTACTGTAAACATCAAAGAGCAATGAAACATACACACACATCCTGTGACAGGAAATTATAGATAGGAAAGTAGTAAGTGCACTCTTGAGGAAAAAGATACAAAGATATATGGGAAAGAGTGGGAAATTAACAAACGCATTAGATAAAACATACTTTCTTGTGGAGGAACCACTCAATCTCTGCATGTTTTGCAGAATTTAATAACAACAACAATAATAATAAAGTTAGCTATAATTTTATTATTATTATAATTGTTATTAATAAAATTTATAACAATTAGAACTTATCCTAAATACCTTCATGAATATGAACTTCAAATAAAAGAGTAGCAAGTCTCTTTCCCTAAACGGGCTTATTTAAGTTCAAATGCAGCTGTCTCCTGGAAAAAGTTATCTACTGTGACAGGGATTGAAGTAACATAAGTTTCCAGATATTCTTTGTAGTCAACTTGAAAATTCTAAACAAAACTTCTATGTAAGTAATACTATCACATTCAGAGTTTAAATATTATGGCAGCAAGCAAATTCAAGTTCAAACGCATGTAAGAGTTACCAAAATTCCTAAACCCCACAATTTGTCTCTATTATCTGCACTTAAATTTACATTGAATGGGTCAACTCCATTTTTGTGTTTTGAATTCTGATTAAAAGAAAGGTCTTTCTTTCAGAAAACATTTAACTATTAAAGTGGTTTCCTTTGTACATATATGTTCCCGTAACACTGGATTGTCTTTTGTTCCATTACAGTTATAAACTAGAAAAACAATTCTATCTTTGATGCTCTGAAAAATTTTGGTAAGCCTGAAACAGGGTCCCACATTTTGTTTTCCAATGCTTTTTTTACTTAAGTAAAAGTTACCTTGTCAAGGGCACTCATAAAGTGTTGATCACCATTCAAAACAGTGTTGATCAGCTGAACAAATTTACTATGTACTTCCAAAACTGACTCCACAAACTGAGTTGGCATCTAAAAAAGGTACATAAAACAGAAAGCAAGTTAATGAGAAAAGTAGTATTATCTACACACAAGCATATCTACATTAGTTGTACATTTTTTCCTAATTATTCTTTTTGATAAAAGTTAAAATCATAGTGATTTAGTCTTTGAGAGGATTGATTCTGCATTGGTGTACTCTTACATTACTGTGCTTGAACATGTTTTGGAAATAAAAAGTCTATGGCTACATTTACAGTCCTGCTATCAAACATAGATTTGTGCCTATAGTGCTCTCATGCTGTGTAATCTTTTCCATCATACCCTAAAATCCTTTAGTAGCCCTTTCAAAAATCATTAATGCTAACATGCAACTACAGCAATCAAGCCAAAAAGCTACTGAAAAATAAACTGCTGCTTCTCCTATACACTGACTTCAGAGACAGAATATCTGGATGAACCCTTTGAGTTTTCCTGTGTAGGACAGTTACCGATCAAATTTGATGCGCCACATTTTAGCGTAATGTTTAGTATGGCAATGACTAACATGAATTAGAGGAGTCCCTACACAGACAAGCTGGCAGGCAGCAACACAAGAGTGTGCAATTCACTGGCTGCACCACATGATTCCCCAAGTGCATTCTCAGGTCACACATTAAAAATGTTTTGATGACAAAGTACTTAATCCACACAGTGGAGCAAGTATTTCACATTTTGAGTTTATCTACATAAGGCTGTGAATTTTCATCACCCTCATGGCTCTGCATTCATTTCCCCGTGTAGACCCTATTAGTTTGAAAGAATAAGCTCAATAAACTTACAATCAATTTGAAAGTAAACTATACTACTAAAGACTGCAGTCCATTTTCAGTACACACACGGGAGTTCTGGAAGAGTAAGCACTCCTGTGCAGTCAATAACACAGTGAATTTACAACCGTTCATATCTCTGTATTATTATAGACAGAAACGGCTAAAGCCACCATCCTAAAGAGAGCACAGACCTAGACAGCAAGATGTACACGTGTACAAATACATTGCCAAATGAAAGCTTGCTTGTTTGTTTCTGAACAGCAATGCTAGAGGAACAAAAATGGAATTGAGTAATTTAAATACACATGAACTGAAAAAAGTTCAACACACTTTAGTAACATAATTAAGTTACTGTATTTTCAGAAATTACATGAAAATATGAGACTACAAAGCTATTAGTGAAAAACAGCACACTGAAATCAGGACAGGATGTTGAGTCTTTACAAACAACATATAATTAAACTAAATGGAATCATTGGTTCCTAACGTACCAGAACAGCAAATGCCACTAACTTAGAGAAATTCAGGAAAAAAAAAATACATACATGGAACAAAAGGACCTACTTGCCATGACAGCATTAAACAAACAACAATGAGAAATATCTAGCTGTAGTTGTTTCTGGTTAGATCACAACAATCAACTCTCAGGATAGATATGTGTTGCACAGCTAAGCGTGCTGATCAGAAGTTACAATTTATCCATAATGTTCCAAACCAATCTCATATAGACAAAATAAAAAAAAAAAACCCCAAACATAATAGACTAAAAAGAAAAGGGTAAACATTTAATCAGGAATAGTAATCAAATAGGTAATTTCAGCTGCCTAAGGAAACTCACATTTTCCTGAGAAAGATTGCTGGTTGCTCTAAGGCCCTCATCATGGATATGGTTTTGTAGTTCCTGAATCATATGAGGTAAACCACTTGACACAGCACGAAGTAGAGTATACATATTTGCCATGTCTGTAACAGAGATACATTTTTATAGAATATGCTTAGAAACACTAAAAATCAACACTCAATATAGTATCATAATTTCACGCAGAACTTTTCAAAGACTGAAACAAGACCAACTTTTGAGAAAAAAATTTCACATATACTGGTTCACTGACAAAAGAAAAAAAAGGAAAAAGTAGGGCTGATATAAGTATTTACTGAGTACTGCCATTGTGACTACCTCTTTCTTTCAATACTGCTTATTTAGGAAAGACCCCAAGAGGAGAGGTGGGCTAGTATGTATGGAAAATTTATTTTAATCCTTGGCCTCCCTAAATTTCCCTTAGCAGCAGCTGACTAAAATCAGTTTAGATATCTTCTTGACTTTTTGTTATCCTCCAGTGGTGGCTTGAATTTTTTCTCGGGCTAGAAAAGCTGTAAATAAGCAACTGCTATTTTTATTACTTTTTTTTTTTTTTTTTTTTTTTTTTTTTTTAAAAAAAATTNCAAGCTCTGACCAAATTTGCAAAACTCTCTGGAAACTGAACACTATTATTAGACACAATTTGAGTTTTACTGTGAAAAATAATTTGTTTCACATAATAGATACCATCCTCCATGCAAGAATAAGCATTCTTTCAAGGATAAGAGGCATGTATTCATCAGGAAGCATAATTTTTTTTTAGTCAGGCAGGGAATATAACTATAAGACCATCTGCTTCTGTAAAAAGGACTTGGGAAGAGAGGTCACAAAAGATTCAGGACAATAGAAAGTGGCTATGAAACGAAGCCAAAATATTTTATAATCCTGACCTGTCAAATGATGATGAAGAAATCTGTAAAGACAGAGCCATTGGTTTACAAATGAAAACACAAGCATAAAATATGATCAGCTCTACAGGACACAGGACTTCAGTGTGTTTTTAAGTTGACTAAGACAAGGAAAGAGAAAGAGTATTGGCTGAAAGAAGGGTTGTTAACAGTAAAAAGAAGGTTTTGACTATATATTTGGAAGGATGAAAATGAATTACATGGTAAAAGAAAAATATCATTCAGGGTTTAATTGGGCTTTCTAGATAAGTTACATATATTAGTTGAAAATGCTTAGGCGCATAGAAGGTCACTAAATAAAGACAGTAAATTGCAATGCTAAATGAATAAACCAAAAACCACTTCACATTTTTTGTGGCCATTGAGACTTACCACTTCTTTTCTCTTGTCTGATAATATTGTGACATTCTGCATGTAGAAACTGCAAGTGATCAGCTACCATTCTCTGCTGGCATTCATGAATCACTTTGCCATATGAGCTGGGATGCAAGTATTTCCGACACCGCATTTCTTCATCTTTTAATCTACCTAAAACCTACAGACAAGTTTTTAAACTGGGAGCTGATGAAATACTGACCACCAATATAAAACCAAGAATATACAATAGTATATGTATATAGAATGAGACACACAAATAAGTAACAAAGTTAAAAAAGAACTTGTCCGGGATGCTGAAAAATTAAATTTGCTCCTTTGAATCAGGCTGTTGCTGAATAACCTTCTATTCTGAGTACTGACTAGGCTCAGTCACTACTAGATATCTAATAGCACTCCATAGTTCTCAAAATTTCTTCTTCCCTTCAACTTTGTGACCAGTCTTCCCCAATTTCTCCTACCACACTTCTCATTCCTTCTTAGAAAGTTTTACCACAATACCTAATTATATGACTATAAGAATCATTTTACTGTTCCAAACCCATCTGCTTGTACATAAACATCTGCTCAAAAGGTATAGGTGTACATCTGAGCTATCAAGAAAAACTCTCTTTATAACTTCAATGAAGGAAATAGGCATTATGATAAAAAAGTCATATGAATACTGACATAAAAGTACTTATATCCAGTGACTATGAGGGGAGCCTAGGGAAGAGTACTGCAGCTGCAGACTGCTAATGATAGACAAAATGAATCTGCATTTCTTTTGGTTTAATTGAAGTCTTAGCTTGTCCCTGAATTTCGCCTCGGGACAAGGCAACCATTAGCTTATGCTCCTTATAGTTAACAGCAATCTCACAGCCTTCTCCTCAACTCTTCTATCTTCTTAGTGTGGACAGTATAGCACTGGGGACTGACTCCTAGTCTTGTATTCATCTCTGCTTTCTCAAGCAAGGTATAAGAATTACAACCAACTTAACCACAGCCTGACTTTGTACACCACAAAGCAAAACAAAAGAAAATCCACCTCAGTAATATTGCTAAAACTCTCATCTTATGCTACTACAAATAGAGGTAACATAAGGAAGTAAGGAAGCAATACTGATCAACCCAATATGTGTTTCGGGTTTTGTCCTTTTTTGACAGTCTATCCATAGACAAGGTTTGTAGTTTATATCCAGATTAACCATGCCACCACAAAAGCATAGTTTAAACTGCATGAAAGCATACAACAAAGAACAACTATGAGAACTGTACAGGAAAATGCATATCATCAGTAAATTGATAATATTAGATTTTACTTATTGCATGTGTAGAGAAGAATCTCTTACCTTCTCCATGTATTGTGAGCAATTTGACTCTTGCAATAAATTTGAAGCTTCTTGTTTATAATACTCCCCTGTTTCATTCAGAAAAGGACACTCAAAAATTTCCTGATAAAACTAAAAGGGAGAATTTTTTTAAAGGACAAATAATACAGATACTAGATTAACATTCAAAATTAAAGACACAGATCAGAAATGTATATGTACCTTTAGGGGGAATTTTTTCTTATACTGTTCAACATGAACAAAGGAGTTAATAACCCCATGGATTACTTTCTGGTTTGGGTCTTCTCCACAGCGATCACTGAAATAGGCAAAGCAAACATTCATGAGAATGTAGGTATCCAGTGTAACTCATCTGATAGTCAAATGAAATAATGTTGGATGAAAACATTTTCCAGTAAATTCCTCTGCTTAGATTGGCAAAATTGAAGAAGATTAATCTTAAAATAAAACTGCACTCTTCTTTCTCTCCTATACATTTAAATTGTTGAGATAGCAATTCATAAATTATTCAAAAGCATTCGCAGGTCATGAAATTTCCAAGTGTTTGCTAAGGATGTAAGTATTCCAAATTACATACTCTAAGCAAGTATTTCAAAAGTTACAGCAAGTTCCATCTTGTATCTGTAGCCTTTATCAAACAGACTACCTTCACACTCCTGCCCCTGCCAAAAAAATAGTTTTTGCCAACATCACACCAAGAGGCATGCTATTTTCTTTTCTGAATATCTACTATTCGGCATGTAGATGTCAAGTGGAACAAATAATATACTTGGCACATCATCACAATTTTTAATCATACATTGGAAAAGGAAAATCTCATGTTTCCCCATCAAGTTCTTAGCTTCAAATGAGCAAGTTCAAGTGAAGAAAATCTTTAGTCCCATTCCATTGAAAACAAAAGTAATTAAAACAAGTGCTTTGCATACTAAAGACATTAGTGTTCACTCCTTTGCAAAGATTGGAAATAACAGACCCACACTCAGAGCAGCAGAGACTTTCTTAAAACATAAACTGTTCTAAAAAAGACAGTTATGTACAATTTACAAAGAAGTAAAAAACATTCCTTAACTCCTAAGGTGTTAAATAGGACTAAAATATGATTCATAAAAGTATATTTACACTTAAGCATCAGCAGTTGTAATTTCAAAGGATTTCCTTTTTTAAATACATATGTACACATATATACACGTATATAGAATAAGAACTTTTACTTTACCCCGACTGCACTGAAAATATAAAATGAGTTCTCTGATGGAAACTTATGTTGGTACAGGAGAGTCATTTACATGAGTGATTTAAAAAAAAGTAAAAAGAAAAAAAAAAGTAAAGCCAGCAGAAATGTTTCAAACCCAAACATTACCACATACCAATCTAGGCTAGGGTAGAACGGGGGAGAAATAATTTTGCTAATTTCATTAATTTTGGTTTAGAATTGATAAAAACTCCAGAGGATGCCCATAAGCTAGGGAGGTTTACCAGGACAGCCACACCAGCAGTTGTCATATTACATACACCAGACCATATTCATATGTTCACAACACTTAATTATGTGTATTGCTTTTAAATACTCCAGTGTCCTACGGTCTGAAAACCTAAGCTCATGATGGGTGGAAAGAACTAGCTCTCTAACAGATTACAAGCAGTCACTCTTACGGTTTACGCAGCTTGATCACCCGTTACAAATGAGCTGACCTAATGGGTGACTGCTCCAGCAGGGATGGTCTGATTTTTTTTTCCCCCGTGGTGAATAGGAAGGTTTCCTCTGGTTCTGGTAGCTGAACCAATGGAATAAATCTGAGTTTGGGCACATGTAATCACACCCTGGATTCTTGCCAACATCCCTCTGCTGGGTCTGGTTACATGATGGCAGCAGCATGTCACAGAAGGGAAGAAGGGTTACACAAGACCAGGGCCTGGACCCAGCTCCATCCTGGAGGGGCCCAGGACCATGGTAAGCTGCAGGATACATGCAGCCTGTGAACACAGCACCATGTCATCGTGTGCAGGAAGCTACATAACTAAAAGTTAAGCATATCACAAAGCAGGGCTCTGTCAAGAGACAGTCCAGTCCGCCTCTAGCACGTGGGGCTCTGGACCTGGAAAGATACTTGTGACACAAACACAAGAAGCATTACTGTAGCAACAGATGAAGTCCCAGCTCCTCTCTGCTCGGTTCACACGCCACTTCACAGACCTTAAGCCCACACAGATGCGGAAAGAGAGGGGGCAGCAAAGGTCGGGCCCAGGGGATTCAAAGATCAATGTATCATTAGGAAAAGGCTGTAAAAGTACAGCAGGCAGATGCTCCATGGAAGAGCTGCAAGGAAGGAGATAGGCTTTTGAAGCAGATGCCAGAGGGCATGAAGGTGATAGACAAGAAGGAATGCAACGTGTAACCAGCCTTGCCTGCTTTTGGGTAGCTGGTAGTACACAACAAAGAAAGAATTTAAATCCACTTCTGAATATGGAAGCAGTGAGGATGCGGTTGCCAATCAAATGACAAGTTTGGAACAACTGCCAAGATCATGTAAGCATTTTTATTTTTTTTTTTTTTTAACAGAAGCCCACTCTCCCCATTTTGGCCCCACACTTGCAGAATTTTTAGTAGCTTACCATAGGTTTCCTCAATGGGTGAGTATTCATAGAATCATAGAATGGTTTGGGTTGAAAGGGACCTTAAAGATCATCTAGTTCCAACCCCCTTGCCATGGGCAAGGACACCTCCCACTAGACCAGGTTGCTCAAAGCCCCATCCAATCTGGCCTTGACACCTCCAGGGATGGGGCTTCAACAACTTCCCTGGGCAACCTGTTCCAGTGCCTCACCACCCTCATAGTGAAGAATTTCTTCCTTATGTCTAAATCTACCCTCTTCTAGTTTAAAGCCATTACCGTTGTCCTATCACTACACATGCTTGTAAAAAGTCCCTCTCCAGCTTTCTTGTAGGCCCCCTTTAGGTAGTGGAAAGCTGCTATAAGGTCTCCCTGGAGTCTTCTCTTCTCCTGGTTGAACAACCCCAACTCTCCCCATCTGTCTTCACAAGACAAGTATTATAATACATTTACAGCAAAATTGTCACAAAATTGAAAGACAGAACTGTGTTATGAACTTCATCATGAACCTACGTGAAAAGCTACACTATTTCCAAGATAATAGCATGCACCACAGAACTATCATTCTTTCCACTTTGGCAGCATCTTCAGGTTTTTATTTACACCAGTGGCACTCCACTCCCAAGCATCTGTAACGCAAATGGCTAGTTTCAACAAAATTTGACAGAAGTTTAAAGGACGATTTTCTTGGAAGTTGCAGTAGTAAGAGTATCTGCCAAACTAAAATAAGAGAAATTGGTGACTCCACCAAGGTGGAAGTTTATTAAGTGAATATTTTCCTTCTTGGCAGTAATCAGCAAGCAATATGGATGCATACAGCTACAGAGCAGCTGCTGCACGGTTTGAAGCTGGGATATCACAGGACATCTGGGGAGGGTAGTAGGGAATGATGATGTTTGGTGGGCAAACGACAAAAAGTAAAGCACTAGAAACACAAGTTTCACTAATTCTGATGACGATGAGTTTCTTTTTTCAACAGAAATGGAGAAAACTACAAAAACAAGCTCAAGGACATTGTGCTGTTTTATATTAACTCCTTGTTCCTATCTTAAGACTAAATCTAACAGTAGAAGTTTAACATGTATTGTACAGTGTACTACTACAGCCCCATAGAACATATTTAAAAGTTTAAGGCACAATAATAAATACTGTATTCATTAGAAGAAGATTCCATCATTCAAAAGAAGTGCTCTGCTGTGTCAGACCAATGTTCTATCAAGACCAACTAACTACAGAATTCACGATGAACTAGAAGAGCTTGTCTTGAACACGTTTTAAAAAGTTATTAACTTCCAATAGCTTTCCTTTCAAACAAATGGTATAAATAATGTATCAGCTCAGACAGGAATAGGTTCAGTTAGTTAGAAAGCGTTAGTTATCTTTAGTAGAGAAGCCTCTCCTGGTTAGTCTGTACTAATCACACCGTCATTTGAGATAGCACCTGAATAATTTCCAAATTATTTCTGTTTAAGAATTTCATAGATGAATTTTCTCACAATTCGAGATCTTGTCGGCTTCCTGTTGTGTTGAAACAAAAATGCGTAAGTTGATATTCAGCTTGCCTTGTAGGAGGAGTGCTTGGGCTAGAGGGAGGCGGAAGAAAGTGTGTTATATTCAGAACTCTATATTAAGAGGCGTGTAGTCAGACAAGACAGGCTTAAGTGATTTAACAATTCTCTGTTGTTCAAGGGGGCTAATCCTGCTCCCTTTTGCTCAGTCACAGGCCTCTCTATCTCTCTCTTGCATTGCTTTGGCACTCATCTAATTCTTTGCTGAACTGACTCATCATGCCCATCTGGAGAAATATTAGCCAAGATGCTTTTCTGTCATATTAGCAGTTGAGTTGGTTCACTAAGGGACTAGATGAGCACCAAATTCAGCACAAGAAAGGTAGTAGAGCACAGCCTTGCTCCTTTTTGGCATCAGCAAACTCTTAGATCAGTTTAGCCATCTTGTTCAGCTGAACCGCAAGTCACTACTTGTACTTCTTTATTTTTCATGTGCCAAAAAAGTTTATTGTTAATTTTAATGTATAGTGTATTGCACAAGTTTATAGCTTCTAAAAATTAGATGTGCTCAAGATTTTAGTCAGAAGACTTTTTAAAATTCCAGTTAAATACATTGATAAAGTGAAGTCTGAAAGTAAAATTTGTGGCTCGGCTCCCCCTACCTTTTTCAGTACAGTAATAAACGTACTTTCATATGCAACTAGTTGCCTACAATGTTGGTTATCAACTCCACATATTGTTGTATACTGTGCAAAATCTTCTGGTTATAAGAAGTTCAACTGTTCCATCTATTTAAATTTTAATTATTTTGTAAAACATTTTAGTAAATTGAACCATGCACACACTTAAGTACTACACTTAAGACATCTAATCAAGAGGTTTCTAAGTATATACATGTATTAGTAATTTTATTAAATTTTTTAGGTAATAAACTTCTCGTGCATATTCTTGCACCTCTGATAGATGTAACTTATTGATATCCATTTCTTCAAAGACATTGTTTAATCCCTGAATTGGTGAACTCAGTGCTAAAAGACATTTGACACCCTTTTGCAGCAAAGTCTTTAAAATTGCCTCTTATAAATTGTATTGACTGCTGGAATGAGAGCAAAGAACAGCAACAAGCCTATAGCTACATGCAAAGGCCATCCTCAGAATACCCATAGCAAGCTCGACATTTCATGACACCAGGAAGAACAGCTATAGTAAGTTTTCTCCTCTCTTATACTGTTCATTACATGATAGGCAGATCACAAAGTGGCTAAAACAAACTTAATATGAATTATTAGATGTATATTTTGAGAAACAGTTGAATTAACTTCTTTGAGATCACACAGAAGAAAACCTGAATAACAGAGAGGGGGGGAAAGAAAATACAGACCCAACCATTACAGACAATGACTCAAGTTTTATTTAAAACTTTCCAAATGGTTTAATAACAAATAACGTCAACTTGTTACAGTCTCAAGATCTAATGCTCCACAGAGCCAGTGACAGTCTTGATCTAAATACCCTTGTGAGGTCTGCAGTCAGCCTCAAGGTATATACATACCATTACTTTTAAGAGGCATCAGATGTCTGTTGAAAAAGGTTTTAACAGATTTCCACTCCCACCCACCAGGGAAATATACAGATTGACTAAAACAAGTCTTCAATGTCACTGTGCTTAATGTAGCAAAGCAGTCTTCTTCACCATAAATTAGGGGATCTTCATTTAGTAAAAATAAATTGTTATAGTAAACATATGGATAAAGCAATATTAGCACTGGAAGCATGTTCAATAGGAAGCATGGTTCAATAACTGAAAGCAAATAAATACTTCCTGGCTTCAGAAATACCATCTGAGAGGGACATCGTGTCAGTTACTTAGTCATCAAAAATGAAGGAAAAATAAAATTATAATATTAAAATCAGTTTTTAATGCCTTATAAATACAGCTTTTTTTCTGACCAAGTGCATGTCCAAGGAACCTCAATCACCCAAATTACCTCACTCTCAGTTTACCTACACTAGCCTGGTCACCTGAGTCACGCATGCAATCACTTAAAAAAAAAAAAAAAACAAAACAGTCATTAGGCAACTCCAGAGCTCCCCTAAACAGCAGTAAAAGTGTAGAAACTGACAGAACTTACAATTACACACAAGGTCTGTAGTATATTTCAAAATTTCTGTTTATTCATAAATAAAAAGATCCTTTAGGAGTTAAATAGCATAAAAGTTTTAAATCAAAACTTAAAAAGCCCCAAGCCCTGTAACTACCAGGGTCTTTGTTTAAAAGTAACCATGGTATTCAGAAATAAAATAATAAATTCACTCAAAGTGCAAAAAAATAATTATTTCCATTTCATTCAAGTAAAGCACCAAGAATGTTAAGTGAAGTCATTCATCTGAACAACAGAAACCCAGAATCTTAGTCTTCCTGGCAGATAAGCAAGAATTGTTCTGGGTCCCATACAAAGCAACATAGCTTTTCTGTCTTTGGCAAATCTTCGCATAAGTCCTGGTCCTTAACTTTACTGACAGCACAGAAGCCATAGGCAGACAGTATCAGGTGGAGAAAAAGGCAAAAGGCATCCCATGGGACCTAAAGAATTATTCCAACTACTCCCCAATCCCATTGATAAGAAGGGTTGCTGAAACAGAAAAGATCACTACCCTTGGGTTATAGTGAATTAACAATTTTCTTTTCAGAGTCTTTTTCTACACATGCAAACCATAAATACGTAGCTACAATGAGAAAAGCTAATAGAACATGGTCACCACCTAAGAAGCTACCTCATAAAAGAATTTGGTCAAAGTCCCCAGACTTTTCAAAGTAAGAAGTGCAATATCCCCACATCATGTAAAAGCAAAAAATAAAGTACTCACTTTTTTATTTCTCGGAGGAGCATCCGAATAAGGATGGCCTGCAGTGGCTCAATCATTAATTTTCTCCACATATCAAGAGCTAGCTGTCAGGACACAACACAAGTTTACATCAATAAAAAATACAAAAAAACCCCAACCCCGAAACAAAACCAAAGACGACAGAATTCCCCATTCGGGATTTTAAGAATCAAACTGCTAGATACCCTCTTCTTTCTCCTTTTTAAATTCTTTTGTTCCCCCCCCATTTGTCAATATAATATTATTTTATCATTTTTTTTCTACAACATCTGACTGCATTTGGATGAAGATCACACAGATCTGTATACTAGCAGTGTCAGACACAGAATTTCTAGAAAGGCAGTGTCTGAATGCATGGTTCCTGGTCTGTATACTTCCTACACATCTAATAGGACTGATTTATTCTTTGGTTCCACTCTATCAAGGATTCTCAAATGCACATGAGGACCCTAAGCAAGTGGGATATGAGGACAAGTTTTGAGTACGTATAAACAAAACATCTACACAGTAATAGGTAGGTAACATATCTTTCTACCTGAAGTGTTTGAATGTGTACAGACACTGGTATTTCTAAAAATTATAGCAAAATAAGCCTCAGCTGACAAAAGGGAATGAATCTTGACCAATTTGTCAGAGATCAAAGACACACAACCCTTGTATCCAACACACAGAGAGCATCTCCAAACTAAGATGCATACAGCTTAAGCAAAGTCACTGGCAAGCTAATATTTGACTTAAATGGAATTCATATAGGGTCACCCGATTCCTAATATATCATTAGAGGGATCAGTCAAATGGACCCAAATATCTCAAACTCTTGTGGGTGAAGTAATTGCTCCCAAAACCTACCATTTTTAAAAACACAACTGCAATTGTTGAAAGGAATTTTTACACATAAGTCAAAATCAGATTTAAAGCCCAAAGGGAATAATGTGATCCCTCATATGGGGAGATTGTCCGCACACTCTTGGAGACCTCTAAAAACACCTACCAGTGAGTAGTACACTGGGCAAAAAGAAATGCCCAAAATCAGTGAGGACAGAGGGAATATTGCTGCTAAGAAAGCTTTGACACAATTAACAGGTCCTTAGCTGTAAAAATTAAAATATTGATCAGGTACATCTTAACTGAAAGTAGGCATCTAGCTATCGACTAGGTATCCGATCTGATCCACTTTGTGAAATAAATCCTCCTTTTAAAGAGCAGAGAAATGAGCATGCTGTGTCTGTCACAGCTATCCAGCACCCATGCTGCAATAAAGGGTACAGAAGTCTGGGAGGTAATGCTGACCCAGTTGCATCATAAGCAGGTTCAAAGAAGAGGTAAAGGTTTGCTTATAAATCAAAAGACAGAAAACATTTTGAAACCAAATTGTCTTAGGAGTGATTTTCACTGCCTTGCCTGTGGAGAGTAGTAGTAGAACATTTATAGGAAAAGTTTCCCTAAGACATCAGGAACTCATCCAGCAGAGAATGCTGAAAGAAGCTCATTCTGGAGAAAAAAATTGGAATTTTCTTGTCAAGTAAACTACAGACAGGTCAAAGCAACTTGATGTATTAGTTCAAGAGACTTTTTTCTCCTTGAAGAGAGGGAATGATCTTACTTCTCTACCTAGATTGATAATACAGAACATGGCAGTTTCCTCCATTTTCTAGAATATGTTGCCCCATGATGGGGGAAAAAAGACAGAAGGCACATCTTAACTACCTTATAGCTCAGAGCTCTCACAGAGTCATTGAAAACTCAGAAGTCTAAAATTGGTGATACGAGCTCAACTCAAAAAAGCAGTATCCTTCACTATACATTCATAACAGAGACAGAAAAAAAAATAAAAATCAATCTCTTGCAAGCACTGGCAGACTACTTTCATCAACTGATCTCATCCTGTATTTTTCCTAGTACAACAATTACTGAATGTCTAGAACACTTATCAAGACAATAAACTCTTTGAAGCCATGCCCATGCACATCACATATGCACCTCTGGTCTCTTGTATGTACCTACTGTTACACACAGCAGAAGAATTAAGCAAGCATGTACTCGTTTAAGATTACTGAAAAGCTCCCAAAGTTCCATTAGCACACAGGAGCAACGCTGAGACAGAAAGTTCAGCACATAGAGAGTACAGTTCCGCTTCTACAAACACTGGGCATTATTTCTATAACTTTATGCTGAGACTGAAGAGAACTGTATGTAAAGTAAGCATGTTTGCTCTTGGGTAGATAAAGGACAGATCATCTCAGTTATCTAAAAAGGGATAAATGATAATTCCTTCCGTTCTAAGTGATGAACAACTGAAATAAAGACTTTTGTCAAAGCCCCTAGCACAATCCAAAGAACAAAAGATAGAATCCTAAACTGGAATCATAATGAAGGAGAAAATGCTTTCAAAACAAAGACTTGATAAACTTGGCGAGTGCCTTGTAGATGAAATGTGAACTACTTTTATTTCTGAGGCAATGAATTCACCAAAAACAGAGCTGCAATTTAATACATTAAACCACTTGAGAGTAGGATTCGAGTCTCCAGTCCTTTTCAAAGCAAAGCAGTAACTGCCATAAACCTAATCCTACACCAGTAACGAACAGAGATTAACTTCACTGCCTCAAGATCCAAAATTTACCTCCCAATACTACAGATTACAAAGACAGTATTTAGTAAAGAGAAATGGAAAGAGTCCTGGGAAATGAGATAATGAAAAACTCATTAGTAGAATTCCAGACATCATCATCATCCAGACATCTTCATCAAAACCCAAAGGCTGCCAGCTATAGTTTAAAAATCTTGACTCTCCCCGTAACATGCCCAAATGATGAGCTAGGGATGTGCCATCCTAGGAACAACTGCTGGGAAGCTTGAAAAAAAGTGTGCACCATTGTCCTTCTGCCCCACATATGATTCCATAAACACGTGGAAAACACGATACTCAAAAAAAGCTGAATTATCAGGTCTGCTGTTAGTTCTTCTTTGGTAAACGTATCATAGGGCAGAAAGCTACGGACAAAAGTTGCCACTACCATCCTTTGGGTGATACCTCAGAATGGAGTAGCACACTGAAACAGGGGGAGAATTCATTAATACATCAGCATCACCCAGCCCCAAGAACAAGCCCAGACCTATTCCCAGCCCCCAAAGCAGCTGAACTAACAGTCTTTCACACAGAGCTAAGGACTACCTCGACAATCATGGGAACAGACTCAGCTAAATCTCAGTCTAAGGAAATGAGGAATTATCATCTATGCCATTTTGAAGATATCCCAAACGGTATAGCAATATGCACTTCCAAGCTCTGATAAGCCTTTACAAATGCCACTGATCAGGAAGCCCTGGAGACAGCACAGGTAAACAAGAGAAGAATTTCCTTTCCTGAATTGCCTTGACTTAAAGTATATCATGTTTCTCATATTTTTTTCAGCCCACCCCCAACCTCTCAGAGGATTAGCAATTTCAACTGGCAGTGCTGTCTTCATCAGCTGGGTAGCTGGGTCAGAAGCACAGAAGATGCTTCTTCATGCATCACAACCTCCTTACTCTTAACTAAAGGCAGCAGAGGTCTACTTAAAACAATGAAATCCAAGAGCTAGAACAGTAATCACTGACAGGTCAAGTTCTGACATTGAGAAAAAGAAAGTGTTTTCTCTAGCTTTCCAAACTAAAAGAGAAGAAGTGTTCGCTTCCCTTTTAGAGAAAAAGGCAAATGTAGAGATGAAAGAAAAAAAACCAATACACCACTACAGATAATGACAGAATAAAATGAATTATCCAGCTAGCAGCATGTATACATATAGACACAAAGCAAACAGATACACAGGCAAGCATTCAAAAGAAAAGCTTCTACCTAACTGTATTCAGGATTGTGGTTTTGTTCTGATTCAGACTGAAAAGGTGTTTCCAAAATCTTCTTAAAGACATACTGAAACACCTTGTTTTGAAAAATTTGAAAGAATTTTTTTTTTACTGTAAAATTGTCTTTTCATTTTACTTTCCTACATGTCCTGGTAAGAGTAGCCATGAAGTAACAGAAACTACAGTTCTGCATGGCTGAAGTGCACAGGGTGGTATCTCAGAATGTAGCCCTACTGCTGACAATTTTTTTAAGTACCTATAAAATGAAAAATTACTCTCAGAGTCTACAACTTACATTAGTAACTGTGTCAACACCCTTGTGCTTGCCCCAAATTACTTTTTTTTTTTTTTAAAAAAAAAAAAAAGATAAACCCTCCCTACATGATACTTTTGTGCACGGAACGTCTACTTTTCTTTCAAAGTCTCTATCCCGGTTGCTACAACAGAAGTACAAAACAGCTTGCATTAGAAAATAAGATGTACAGAAGACTTATCTCAAAAAAGCTGTTACTCTTTGTGACATCAAGAAATAGAAACCTAAAAGTAATATTATAAGGGTCTCCAAAACTAAAAGTATGGCTTCTTAAATATATTTTCTAGATAGAAGTGTCATTTAGTAAACCAAATTTTTTTTTGCAAAGTTTAAACTGAAGTTCTCCCCCGCCCCGGTCATGGTATTTTTCTACATCAAAACTCTAATCTCATTTTACAAAGGGTTCAGTGCTTGTATCTTCTACTGTATTTAACTATTCAGATTCTGTGACACAGAAACGTCAAAATTTAAAAGGACAAAGCTGAACTTGTAGCGCTTCTGAATACAGTTTATATCCACTCCCACTTTCAGAGATACCTACCTCCCCTATTTCCATCAATGGTTCATTCATATCCACCCCTCCATAACCATACTGAAGATCAGCTTCAGTCAATTTGTTCTTCTTAATAAACTGTGTGTTGAGGTACCTATAGAAATAAAGATATTTTAATCAAAACAGGTAAAAGTTCAATTTCTTTTCAAATAAATTTGGAGTTGTGGAACGTCTTCCACATCACAAAAGACAACCTCTTTTAACCAATGCCATTGCTATCTGTAGGAAAGTCTTAAAATATAAGTTACTTCAATTTAAAAGACCTTATGCCATATTAAAACAGTACAGTGTTAGTAATTGAGATATCAAACAGTAGCATGATATATCACTGTCAGCATTTTCTTGGTGTGCAAGATAGTTGTGTAAGTATCTAACTTTCAACATACACTACCATATTACTCATACACCTATATGCAAAATAACTGCTAAATTCTGAGCAGTTGACTAGTATTAGAGTGATAGTAGTTTATTTATTTTTAATGATAGAAAAGCATTCCTGAGTATCAGATATTTAAGTAAAATGTATTTTCTTCTACCAGTACTGTTTATTATTTTGCATTTCTCTCAGACTAAAACACAAAATATTGTCAATTTTTACAGGGCCTATTTTGTCAGTTATGATGCCTTACTCAGGTCATGATAACTAGCAAACAGCTGTATTACAAATTTTAAAGATAAGAGAAGAATTTGCAGAATTTTTTTTTAATTAACAGTTATAAAGAAGCAATGTTATGAAGAATTTTATTATTATTTAGTATTTACCATTGTATGCATAGTTTTTATAAAGAACAGAAAATTGTTTCTGCACAAGACCTGATAAAACATTCCTGTCAATTCTCAGTATTCCCTTAAAAGAAATACAATCACATTTTTAAACTGAACCATTCTCCTCCTCTTTCCCAGATAACCGGGAAAATATTTCTAATACCTTTCATAACTACACTTATGATATTTGTTATGGTAGTGCTTAAATGAAGCAACTCATTTTTGAAATTTTTTTAAATTCCGATCCACTTATCAGTTTTGAGACACCCAGTTTCAGACGCTGAAGACAGCCAGATTACTGAAGCGCCTTAAGAGATTCAGGCTTCAGAGGCTGCACCAGACTAGTGATGTCTGAACCCTTTGGGCAGGAAGGCAAACGACAAGCAAAGAAGAAAAGGAGAAACACACTGTGGAAACCTGTGAACTTGAAAGAATTTAGGACACTACAGAGTCCAAAGAAGGAAGACTTGTGATACTGCAGTGGGGATAAACTAGAATACAGTGGCCTAACCTACTTTCAGACTCCAGAGTACTGTAAACGGCTCTGCTACCATGAATAACCATCATAAATTGTAAATGCAAGTCTGTGTAGAAGGCTACAGGCCTGCCATTTCATATAAAACTTGCATGGACATCCCGAATAGCTGGAAGACAAGCCTTAAGCAGGCATGCTCCTTGACGATCTTTCCCACCCTCCCCACCTGAACAAAACCAGCAGCTGCCATTCTGCTTTCTCCTGTTAAGCTTACTAAAAAGGAAAGTCCTATGCTCTCCTCATTCACACCTTCTCTCTTCCATCAGTACTTGCTTTCTCAACAAATCCAGATTGGGCAACCAATCCATCTCAAGACCAATGTAGCCACAAGTAAATAAACAAGTTTAACCCAGATCAGGCACCCCGGCAAAAACCTACCTGCTTCAAGCAAAAAGGGGGTGGCAGAACCACTCGTGGCAAAAGCTTCACCACACTCTGCGTCAATACCAAAACTAAATTTGCCCACATTTCCTCTTCCCCTACTTTTACTGCCAACTTCCAGGACCAAGTGCTAGCACAAGCAAATAACTGCAAAGATGTGCAAACAGTATAATCTCAAATCAACTTCTCCACTGAAGTCATAAACCACTTTTCACCTTGAATAACTACTTCAAATACTTCATCTGTATTTCTCACTTTTAGAATACAATCCATAAAGTTCATAACTTACCGTGGAGACAAGAACAGGGCATGAATTGATAATAACAGAAATTACTCACAGACTCTTGCTACTATTGAGATTAAAATTTTCACCTGAAAGTTTTAATACCTGATCACACACCTCACACCCAACTACTTGAAAGTGCACCTGTGCAGGCTTATGGTTTACTGCCTGATGAGGAAAGTGGCAAACAAGATGAGAAAATTGAGGTTTTCTTTTCATTGTTTGTTTCCTTTCATGGTATTAGCAAAGCAATATACCTTTTGGTACCCAAACCTGAAGCTGCACCCACCAAGCTTCCACTCCAGAGACAGGCTAAAAAGTTTGGAATTTAGAAGAGTGTTACAAGACTCATTCAAAACAAATACCTACTTTACAGTGGAATAGTGAAAGACAGTGTTCCATCTAAATTAACAATATCAGGAAAATGTATGGTATGTGAGTATTTTTGTGGGCAATTTTTTTCAGATATAAAGGACTTTGTAATTCAGCAAAATAAAAGGGTAAGTGGGTTTACAAGGAATTTAGATCAACCAAGGACAATACTGTAACCACAGATTACCATTCTATACACAGTGACCACGTTCCCAAAGCCATGTTTCCACATCTCAATAGCACACAGCGTCCTTGGAGGGACAGACTTTGCAAAGCCCTGTCAGAAGGATTAGTTGTAAGTTTTTTTGTCCTTTTAATATTTTATTTGGTTTTAGTAGTTAGAATTACACATTCCTGGATAAGAAACAAATATTAGTGTTGGCAAAATAGACATTGTGAAATTTACCTTGAATGTAATAAACCTAAGTGCGTACCTGTCTCAAGTCAGTTCCTGGTTATTTTCTTATGTTCTCCATGATAAAGCCAAAATAATTTACCTCCTTTAAGTCTTTGTCCATCCACGATATGACACCACAAAACAACACACGTGATTATATATATTTCTACAAGTACCAAATTTCTTTAACCAAAAAAGGTAGACATCCTCTCTTCAGATTTTCTCCTCCCCTGAAAGCTCTCCAAAGAAATAAAAAAAAACAACCGCTCTTCCCCCCATCTACACACGAAGGCAGACTGCTAGACTGATCCCCAAAATGGCACGTGAGCCTAGCAGAACAGTATACAGGAATAAAGCTGACCAAGAGGTGAGGAAATTGCTTTCAGAAACTGGCACTGAGAGTACCCTGCTAATGATTTTCACAGGCCACTGCAAGTGCTCACGGACAGAGAAACAGATAAAGACCCTATGTGGCAATATCATTCACTGTTCTGATGTATAGAAGGCAATTAAAAAAGTAACTAATTAGCTATGACTAATTATTACAGTTAGTTTTCAGAGGCATTCAGGTTGTTTTTCAAGATTTTCCTCGAACTTAACACTTGCACAATTAAATTGCTTTGCAAGCTACAGAACGTGTATGTAACCACATGACAAAGTTCTAAATGGGTACATTACTGTATAATAGGAATTAGCAGTTGTATTAGTGTTTTCAATAACTTCCATGTGCATTTGTATGGCCAGCAGTGCTAAGTCTAGCCAGGGACCAGTTATGAACATGTTCCTCATGGGTGGATACTAAGTTAGCAGTTTGTCTTGTGGAGCTGACAGTGAACCAACCACCTCCTTGGCTGCATCAGCAAGAGTACCAGCAAGTTGAGGAAGGTGATTGTTCCCTCAGCACTTGTGAGGACATACCTGGAATATTACAATCCATTTTGAGTACCCAAATACAACAGATCTGGCCAAATGGAAGAGAGTTCAGAGAAAGCTCATTGGAATAGTTACAGTGCAGGGCATGAGACAGACAAGATGAAGATAAACTCTTCTCAGAGGAGCACAGAGAAAAGACAAGAAGCAATGGATACAAGTTGCAGCATGACAAATGCCAAACAGACATACAGGAAATTGTTTTAGAATAAGAGTAATCAAGCACAAAACCAGGCCGCTCATAAAGGCGGCAAAATCTCTGTCCTTGAAGGAACTCAGAATTTGACTCAACAAAACCTTAAGCAACCTGGTTTAACTTTGAAGCTAGCCCTACTCTAAGCATAAGGTTGAAATGGATGACCTTCAGAGGTTTGTTCACACCTACTTTTTTCTTTTTTTAAAACATGCTTCAATGAAAACATGCAATGGTGACTTCACAAGAGCTATACCAAACGCAGCAGAACCACAATGCTTTATATAAGCAGAATGTTTAACATGTCTAGCAGTGTACACATACAGGTGGTCAGCACTGCAAATTTTCATAATCCACTATCTGTTCTGATTCACTCTTAAGCACAAATGAAGTATTCACTGGTTTACAGATCTGTAAACTAGGGTTAAAGTCATCTACCACAATTTGAGGATTAGCTAATAAATGAAAGCCTTTTCATTACGACAAAGCCCTGCAGATACTAAAATTTAATGAATCCAACAGCCTTACCAAAATTATGAGACCAATAACAAATATCTGATGTGGAAGTAAACCTCCCAGGGCTACCAAATGCTATCGCTATAGTCTAAAATGAAGGGAGTTCCTTCAGTGGAAGGATTTTCAATAGACAAATATCATTAATGTCTGGTTTCAAGTGTTGATAGGACTTCTTGTTTGTTTAAATCTTCCCCACATTTCTTAAGTTACAAAATTAGTAAGCAAGATTAAAAGCAGCAGCTTCTTCACACTTAAAAAATGAGAAGGGGAGCAGAGCTAATATCAGTTTGAACTGTTTTACAGGTTACTGCGATACTAAGTTTAGAATCAGAATACAAATTACTTCTGTCATGACAAAACTGGCTGAAGTTTCATCCTGAAAGGGAAGGAAGATATGTCTCACATAAAAGTACAAAAAGAAACAGAACTAAGATTAGGCTAAAGAACTAAAAATTACTATACATTAATATGCTGGTATTATTACAAGTGTTTTAAAAAAAGAGACAAAACTGAAGAAAGCAAAAGCTGCACTATGTGTGTTTATTTTTCATTATTTTATTATGAGCAGATTTTAAAACTTAGCTGTTTAAAAAATAATTTAAACTAATTTCAATTTGCTGGATAAGAAAACTCTCCAGCTACTTGAAATAAAGGTACACAAAATAGATTTTTTACAAGTACAATTACCTATGAAAACAGTTACAGCACCAAGACACCGATAAGCCCCAATGCCCAGCACTGTTTTTATCTATTATGTTTATCATCAGAACTAACAAAAACAACCACTGAAGAAGTTTATTTAACATCGGGTGTCCCTTATTCCATCAGTTTTATTACCTTAGCTTAGTCAAGCATGTATGGGATTTTAGTTTTCAAACCAAATCCAAATTTGTTTTCCTAGAAAAATGCACCCAGGGAGTTGGGTGAAAAAAAACAAACCAAAACCAACAACAAAGAAAGAAAACATCTGACGGCATTGCCAGTCACGTGATTGGTCTCACATTTTAGACATTTTGCTCAAAAGTATAGTGTCCACATTTTAGTAGTATTTCAAATAATATCTATCAGATTAAGAAGCAGAGATGCGAGCCTATTGAAATTTTAAAGGAACCTATTTAAAATTAACATTAAGATTACTAGCTGTAAAGATTAATCAGTTTTCATTGCTGGAAGAATTACACAAATCAGATCCTGGGATACCACAGTCAGCTAATTTATGGTACTTTTTTGAGAGCAGGTATGCAAGTAAGAAAAGAACTCCAACAGCTTTATAAAAAACAATACCTTCTTATGGTCTTCAAAAGTACTTTCACTCAAAAAACCAAAAAAGTGACATAACATGTAATGAAGTATTACTAATGCATGAAAGTCATTAAGACTCTACTAACCAAGCACTGAATTATTTCTTGCCTTCAAGTGAGAGGGTCTTTTAGTTCCCACTACAACGTACGTCTTCTTATGGAAGTCATACCCTTTAGAGACTTTTAAAAGATAGTACATGACAAAACTCAGAATTCCAACACAAAGAAAGATGATACAACTTTGACGTAAAATTATTTCCAACAATACCTAAAAAGTACATTTTCTGGACCAAAACACCATATGCAAAGCAGGAAGAAGAGTTAGAATAGGCAGAGCTGGCATGAAATAAATAACTTCATAGTCTAAGAACTTGGCTTCACCGCTATATAAATACCACCCTACTGAGCTTATATATATTTACAGGTTGGCTTGTGTGCGTAACAACTGTCGGGGAAAAAGATACCGAAGCTTGTTTAAAAAGAAAACAAACAAAAAAAAATCAGGTTCACACTGCTGGAGAAGTATTCTAATTTGTCGGTTTATGACCAGAAGCACTCAAGCGCTCAGAAAAACTTACACAAAGCAGAATTAGCGAGATTCATACTAAACAGGATATTTTTTTTTCTCCCCTGTATCAACAGTTAAGTCAGTGACACATTATGGAACTAAAGTTTGCAAGCCCAAGATGGACTCCAACACATTTGTTCCCAGCCTGCTAGCAATAATATAACAGATTCTACAAGATCACACATACACCTCTTAAAATAATAGTAAAGGTCTTGAAATCCTTTGTAAATCCTCACATCATGCCATCAAATAAGTACAATATTAACAGTGCCTCGTAAGTTATGTTTACCTGCTGAGTATCACTTGCATAATGGACACTAAAACGTTCAACCTACAGTTAGAGTGGAATTAAAATTCAAATCCTAGTAAATCCAAAGCCATCTCAATATTGTTATAATTCTAGCAACTCATGAATGGGTGAGTTTTATATGCTTAAGCTATCACTAGTAGCAACAAAACACACTGACAATTCAGGAAACAGTAGAAGTACAAAAATAACAGGTTGGTTGTGTTTTTATTTATAGACTTGGCTGTAATCTACTGAAAAAACCCCACTGTAAAATTGATTGCCTGTATACAGTCTATTAGAATCTGAAGTTCTCAGAAAAGAAACAAGGAGAAGTTTTCACTCCCTCTCCAATCACTGCAGTTCAAACATTCACCTGAAAAGAAAGGACCCAAAGAGCACATAGCCTTGTCTGAAAGGCTTTTCTAGAAGGGAGAGTGGTGTTTTTGCTAAGGTACGTGGCTAAGCTTTGAAACAAACCATGCTTGTTCAACTGGACACTTCAGTACAATGCCATCCTTGTAGAAGAACACCTAGAATTATGAGTTACTTCACTGCAGCGTTGATTAGCACCAACATATTTGGCACTGCAGTATCAGAAACAACAGAGGTAGAATATATTAGTAATGAAAGAACAGTAGGAATCATCTTAGATAACTACTTCAGTGGTAAGGAGCAGTGCACAGAAAAACCTCTTGGAGCATTATTCCTTTTTTCTCATGTTCTGCTAACCGTAACTATATTCTCTCCAAACTGACTCGGGGCGTATTCAGCTATTGCTCTCTTTAAGCAACATTCTTAGACCTAAGCAGCAGGTCATCATAAACATTTCAAAAGTTTAACAACTCATTTGCAAAGCTTACCTGTATAAACAGTCCATATAGTCTGCCCCTTTGCTGTACTCTTCCCAGTATCTGTGATACATAACCAGTACTTGTTCTTCAGCTTCCAGAACTCTCTGTGAAGGAAGACACATGCCCCCCCGCTAAAATTAGTATGAAAATAGCATACGTACATAGAAATTTATAACAGGATTATAATTTTGGAATAACAATCACAAATTCTAAATTAAGGCTACACCTAAGCTTTAACCAGAGTAAAAATAGCATTGTTGCAACGACCAGAAAACTAACAAATCTTCATACTACAAAGTTTTGGTAAGCCAGTCACAACACCTGAAGTTGTTTTATTTTGCATTTAAAAAGAGCAATCTCTATAACATATTATTGTCTATTTGTCTTAACAGAAGTACTTGCTTGAATAAGCATGGTTCATATTCTCATGTCATACTGGTGGGATAACTCGTGTAACTATTCCCTTGCTGACACAGATCAATTTTAAATTCATGCAGCCACATGCACAGTGGAGGAGTTGCCTAACTACAACTGCTTAAAATCAGTATACCTTACTGGTTAGACAACACTTATACTTACCAAGAATCCTGGAATAAAACAAGTTTAATGAAGTGCAGATATGTGCAAACTTAAACACGTCTTAAGTTCTGTAAATAAATTCCAAAAGATTTGGGCCTAGAAGGGAATTATCTATGAAGTTGCTGATGTACTGAACTCAAAATATATTCATACTTCAAAGGAATAAGTTCAACAATTTAAACAAATTAGTATGATTTATGACGGAGGATGAGATCCTAGGAATTCAACTATAATTCTCTCTAGAGTATTTAATTTTAAACTCTGGCTTAAGCAGCAAAGAAGCCTATGCAAAAATAATGTGAAAGAGGCAAGCTAGTAGACAAAACAGAATGGAGAGTGAGAGTTCCTCGGCAGTATGAATTTTGCTAATGTTTTCCAACATTAATTCAAAGACAAATCGTGGATAACCAATTTAAAACACACATGTATGCTTTCCACTCCTTCCCACAGCTTGTACAGTGCTGGCACCTGTCTGATGATCCTAAGTGAGCTCATTCAGCTCAATAAATAAATGAGGAAGAACTTTTCTGGCTGAATTGTCTGCCAGTTTAGTGAACTGATTTAGTCTACCAAAGTGTCAGAGGTATCCTCTCTGCAACCAGTGGAACTAACCATTAAGATACCCAGCCTATCCTGGCAAATGCACAGGTACCTAAGCTGAAAAAACAGCATCAAGCCATTTAGCAGTACTATCCAGAACTTGCAATTCTTCATTCCCTATACAGACACCAAAGACAGGCGGAGACATCTTATTTAAATCTGCTTCTCTTTTTCCTGAAATGCAAGGAGACACTGTCCATCCATCCTATATATTCAACATGACGAATCATGATTCTGTTGAAATTAGCTGTCTTAGCTGATGAGAGAGAAATTAATTCACAGCTATATAGGTATACAAGTATTGTTATTTGTCATAATAAATAATTTGTCATTACTTCCTCCCCTCCCAAGCATTTTTGTTATTTTATTTCCCACATATTTCAGAAGTTTTCTTTAGTAGAATATATACAATCAGTTTCCAAGACAAGAGAACAGATACTTTTACATCGTAACATAAGGCTAATGACAAACTATAGCACATTTGGAAAATGAAGACATTTCTGTAACTTGTTTGATTACAAGCATTCAACAAGAAAAGAAAGCACTTTCTTTTTAAGCCAACAATTATCGTTTATATTAAATATTCGTTGGCTTGAAAAGTAAGTTCTTTCTTTTGGGTTGCATATAGACAGATATATAGATATCTACATTGTGTTGTGTGGTATGAGTTGCGTATGTATGTCAACTGTATAGATATACATTCTGTCTCTGGACCTCTGTCATCTGTGATTTAGTCTCATAAAATCTGCATACCTTCACACATCCAAAACAAACAAAACCCCTCCCTAAAGTCAAAAAAGGACAAACAATACCTACATGTAGATCAGTAACTGTATAGGTTACCTTGTGCAAATGGCGTACATGATTTTCCAAAAAAATTTTAGTCTCAGTATAAAGTCTCTCTCCAAGAGGTTCAGGATAGGCCACACACAAAGCATAAATGTCTCTGGGCTCAGAGTCAAGGTTTGTATCTGCTTAAAGTGTGAAAATTTATCAACAAAATTTAAGACTTACAGAACCTTTTTTTTCTCCCACATATGCATTTTAGATTTTTTTTTTTTTAACTGTGAAGCACAAAAGAGAAAATGGATCACTTTCTGAAATTAGTGTAAGTCCTGATTTGTGAAGAATCTAAGTTTTCAGCATCAATAATAAATTTTAAGTGGTGGAAGGTGAGGACATGTTAGTGCTAAGATCGCGGAACTTCTGGTAGCCCCATGTTGACGCGGCTTCTACCACTTATTTGCCATCTATGAATAATATATGATGATTTCAAAGTGAAAGAGCAGCTTTCAACCAAAGTTCTTCCTCTGTATCTGCAGCCAATGTGAAACAGACTCTTTTCAGATAATGGAAAGAAGCACTAATTAGGTTAAGAATGTGATTAGCCAAGTATGGAGCAGAGCAAACATGAAGTGATGCCGACTTCAAGATTTCTCCCCCAAGTCCAAAACAATTTACTACCCCTGTATTCCCCCCAACTCCACAGGTAAAACAACTTTGTGTGACACTGGAAATTAAGTCATCACAATGTTGGTATGGATACAAAAACTTTGTAATATTTTTAACCACTGTTATAATTTCAGTAATTATGTTTAGATCTGAGCCACACAAAACTGTTATACTTTCTCATTTAAATGGGCAGCAGCAAACAGTTAAACCCCTTAAGGTGGTTTTGTCCCTGAAGTATCCTGCAGAGCTACACCTTTGGTTTGTAAGGTTTATATCAAATTTTTTAAAAGACACTTGATACTTTGTCAGGAAAAGAATTTATGATTAAGAACTTCGCTTTCAGAAAAGTCAAGCAAAGATTAAGTCAAGCTTCAGGTAAACAACTGTGGGAAATAAACTAGTTCCGCAAAAATTATTTAAAACATCACGCTTATCTACTAAGTTTAGGCACTTTATAAAACCAGCCATGCTAGAAACAATTATTTAGTATAGATTACTTTTTAAGGTAAGCTCTTTAATTAAGATAAGACACAAGATCTGCTTTCCTCTAGTCTACCTTAAAAAAGCACATGCCTGTGTAAAAGGAGGTAGAAGACATAAGGACAGTTGACAAGTCACCTGCTCAGTCTACAGAACCATGTCAAGCTTTCATCACACAGTTTTTCCCAAAAGTATGTTTGTTTGTTTGTTTTTTTTTAAAAAGCATCATTTTTTATATTGATGCTACTCAAAACAGAGAAGATACTGCTGTAGGACAACTAAATGGAAAAAAGCTTTTATTTGGCCACTGCAATTGCAGAGACTCTAATCAGAGTCTAATCTCGAGTAGAGTTATTTCATCCATATAGATTATTTTTATCAGAATTCTCCTTGGAATGGCAAGAAGCATTAAATGGAAATCCAAACAAGAGGCAATAGTCACTGCTTTGTAACAGTAGTTAGCATTACATTACACCAACTTACAAAATTATGATCAATAAAATATCAAAACAATTAAATTAGTAGTGAAGAATGAAAGGTTTTCTTAAACAGATCGTAAAAAACAATTTTTTCTAATTTTTTTTTACACCACCCCCCCCAAACAAATTTTGTCAGTCTAAGGATGGTCCACTGTCAAATGTATCCTCAACATCACTCAGATCACAAGCCTCTTCACTATGCAAATAAGGTATTTCTGAGAAAGTAAATTCCCAAATTAGAAATCTTTGTAAGCTACTCACAAGCACAGGGGACAACTTTTTTTTTCCTCTTTAGATCCGCAACTACACTATCTGAATCACCAAAACTATAATGGATCTCTGCTACAGGAAGAACTTTGAAGTTAGAGGAAACAGGCAGTCTTCACCACAACAGCACAAGAAGATCATAATGGCAGCTTATCTGATGAAAGCAGCAAACAAATATCTCTGAGTTTACCTAGTGTCTGTGCCCTAGGCTTCAGTTAGGAGTCCAGATGACCTGACTGTTGTAAACAAGTTTCTTAGTTGTAATAAACCTATTTAAGAATGAAAACAGTATCTGTGCTCCTTCATGAAAATGCTTATCTTCCAAACATGCCTTTCCTTATTCTAGAGAAGAGTCAAATTTTCTTGCAAATGAAGAAACCTGAATCTAGTCTTCTTCCTTGACATACGATGCTCAGTTTGCATACCTGCTGAAATTAAACTAACAGCTTAATCACAGAAGTACTTCCACAGGCACCTCACACACTTTCCTATATCATCCAAATGACAAAAATCAACACCAAATTCTACTTTTTGGATACTAAGTTTCTTTGGATGTATACAAAAAGAGCTACCATGAGTCTCAAAAACACATTGCGGAGCAGCTTTGCTACAGAAAGTTCACATTCTTGCTCAAGAACATGTTGCTCAAGAACTAGTTTATTCATCTAACTATATCTTTTGGTCCAGAATCCAAATTGAAGTGTAGCGTTCAAAATGTTGTGAACCTTTAAAAAAAAAACAAACAACCAAACCCCAAAACAAAACAACAAAACAACCTTTCACAGGAGATGAATCATTAATCACCAATGGTATTTTACTCCATAAACTTAAAGCACATTTTTTTCTATGCTGCTGTCCCTTAGAAGATCAGGAAGAAGCCTTTACTATTCAATAATTTATCTTTAATGGTGAAAGCCATCTGTCCTTCCAGTTCAGGACGTAGTTTTGCAGGGTGAGAAAGGTCAAAGGAAGCTGAAGCCGAACTGCTGCTAAGGGGCCTTCACTCTGTGTTGAGAATAAGAACATCAAAAGCCTTTGTGCAATTTAAGTGCTCCAGTATTTGCTATTTAAGGGGCATTACCCAGCAATGGGAAACTGAAGCAATTCCAAACTAATGAAAAAAAAAAAAATTACCACCACCAAGAAAATACTGTATCCAAGGCCATAAAAGCTCACAAATATTGTCCTCAGGGTTAAAAAAGCATCTAGTTAAGACCATGTATTAACAGAAAGTTTTGCATAGATTTTCTCTAGAATACCAAAGTAGAGCTTTTGGAAAATTTCCGTGATTGTCGGTCTTTCTCTATACCAGAATCAAAATTCATAGAGCATTTGAGGACTCACGGTCAGAAGAATCATGATCATATGAACTTTATTTACTCTTCTTTCTCTTTGAGCTGGATCTTATATTAAATATACACGTTTGTAAGTTTCTGGTTCACCACAGGATCCTTTTAAAACAGAGGATTAGAGGAGGGAGAACAAACATGCAGAAAAATGGAAAAAAAAAGCAGGTGGCCGTGTTGCACACTTTTAAAAGAATTCCATTTGCAGTACAGCTACTTCCTCCCTGGGTATTGTTCATCCTATTTATTTGGTTGGTGGAAAACCCAAGACAACAACAGGAAGATCCTGATGTTCTACCCGTTCAAAAAAGTTCTACTGCTAAAAGGTAGTTATCAAAGTACAGATGAACTACCACTCTCCAATCACGCTTGATCAGCCTCTTAAGTTAAAGAGCACTCTCTAGCCTACTGAAGAGTAAGAAGCAAAGTCTTGAAAGGTATACAAAGCATTAATAATAACCAAATTATTGTAAATAACATCTCAAATAGAGAGACATAACTGTCACTTATTTACCAGACAATGAAACAACTGCAGAAACATTTCTTTCTGCAGAGAACCTTAAAGGAAATCTGAAGGTCAAAGGTGGCTCAAGATGACTCACAGTTTAAATAAAGTGACATATGGTCTTTCAAGTGATCTTTTCCAGATGATTTTAACTCTTACACGGTTGTGGTTCCGAGCTCATTGCCATTCTAGCATTTCAAGTTTGAGATATAAGCTATATTTAAAATAAGCTATGTTTAAGAATAACATTACCATGAGAGTTACAAAGAAAACACTCTATTCAAGACAAACAAGCTCTGGGGAAGCAGTGAGGCAAAAACTAGTTCTAGAAGTGGAATATGCACAGTACAAGCCTCTCACCCCTAAAATACTATTAGTCTGCATACACCATTTGATCTCAGCTGTCTCAAGCAGCACAAAAGAAAGCAAACACTTCATAGAATACACTGCTGCAGACTGAAGTCATGATTCTTCGCTGTATTCAACTAATCAAATAATTTGTCACCTTTTTATTGTGCTTATTAAGCAGCAAGAAAAATAGATTTAATATGACATTTCCTTTATAATCCCTGTAGATGTTTAGAAACAGATTACTCCAATTAAACTGAATTTAACAGAGAAGAAAAAGCTAACAAAGAACAAGATGTATTTTTTAAATGCCACATCTTCCTAAAATATATAATTAGTTTTCTTTATATATTTAAAACCTGGAAAATGCTTACACACTAGCTGTATAGAACTACCAGTTTCACCAAGTTGTTGAATACTCAGTGAGCAGTTTGCATTAAAACAGAGTTTGGTTAAAGGCAGCAGAAGTACTAAACAATCAACATTTAAGCTGGAAGTTACAAGTCACACAAGCTCCTCAGGCCATTCAGCCATACAGAGTAAGCCAAAAGGCTCTTGCCTGTGCCAAATTAGGCACTAATAGTGCCACTTTCCAAGGAACATAATTAAGAGATGATAGTAAGTAAGGTCTTAAGAATTACATGCCAAATGATTCTTCCAAGACTGCTTCCAGAGTCTGCTATTCATAAGCATTCCCTTTCTGTTGTTCAATCAACTGAAGTAAATCCCAAAAAGAGGATCAACAGCAGACTTGTGTACAAGGCGTCCACATAAGAAGTTCTAAGTGGACCAGTGTAACAAGAAGAATCAATCCAACATTTCATTCAATTATTATTTTAGACTTAGAACTATTTTAGGTGCCTTTGTTTAAATGTTTAGAGCTCTAAGCTACAGACATTAACCACTTGTTGAAGACTGAAATATGCAATTCTCAAAAGAGAAAGCTCTCTGCTTAGAAAGAATGACTATAGCATTATTTGTCAGCACATAAGTGCACAACTAATTAATTCAAATAGTCTGTAAATTTTGGAGTCATTTGAACTTGACCCCAAGACAAAGTGAAGAGTCATGCCCCCGGAAATGAGTTAAAGTTTTAAAATTAAAGAGCTCCTTAAAGATTATTGACCTATAGAAAAAGGCTCCACAAGGTCTACAAGACACTATATTTTTCTTTTATGTATTTATACACATGCACACATTCAAAACACAGGCACATGGGAAAGCAATTCTGAGAAATGGTAACACGTTCAGAAAGAGACTTCAGAGTCTAGCTCCTGCACACAGAATAAGCTTATGTTGTAAAAAAAAAAAAAAAATCTATGTATAATAATCTTATCAGGAGCTTCTTTTTCCACCCAGAAGAATTAACAAATCAATAAATAAGTCTAAGCGATTATTCTCCCCTATAATTAAACGAAACTCAGTCAAATTGCTGCGGGACAGCTGCAAAGCGTCCTAAAATTCTCTAATTATTTACCACACTGTAATGGCTAATGAATGCATAGACACAGGGCACAGTATAACTGGTTAGAACGGTTACACTTCTTTTAAAAGAAGTTCACTGAAACTTAAATCTTGTAAAAAATTACAAGTCCATTTTACATGTAAAGGCAAACCTTTCACTACACCAATATATGTACAAGCTGTGACTTGAACAGCAAGACCATATGATCACAGCCAGAAAGAGTAATTATTTTTAAACATAGTTTAACTGTCAGGAATAGAGAGTCAACAACAGTGGAGGGAAAGGAAGGAGGCTTTTTAATAAAGCCTTGCTATAGAAATGTCTAATATGGTAGTCATCAGTACACTTAGAAGTGCAAAGAAGAGGGAGACATCTTTAAACAGAACAACCTCACGACCCCCCACACTCCCAAATTTAAAGATGTGCATTCTCTGTCTTAGGTGTTTCCCCCGCTACACACACACTTAAGCATACATGAAAAACTCAGAATCAGAAATTCAATGCATGTACTTTTGTGAAAAGCTACAGCATAAGCTAAGCATTAGAGCTACTCAAAGTGAGTAAAATTCAGTCCCAGTTTACTTTTTACTACTGTGGCGATTTTCACATAGAATACTTCCCAAATATGCAGAATTCCACATCCCTTTCAACATATCCACTGACCCACAGGCTTAATAACAGATACAACCTTACAATGAGTTTCTGATCAAGACCACCGAAACTGTTATATAATGCAGGCCTACTCCGTGCTAAACACATGAAGTCAGATTTTCACTTAAAGGATACGAGAAGCGATCATTCCACGTTGCTCTTTCAACATAATCCAACATAACAACAGCTTTAATTGTTGTTAGAAGTTTGTTCCATGTTTCATCAAAGTCAACTACTCGTGGTTTCAAGGACATTGTGGGGCTTTAGTGTTAATCTGTAGAAGAATTAAACATGTCAGACAACATTGCACAATCTTTTTAAAAAAAATACATTTCCTTTTAAATTTTCAATTTAAACTTTGTACGCTGTTGCACCACCATAATACAGCAACATGAAGAACACCCACCCTCACCTCCCCACCCTCCAAAGTCAAGCTCACAAGTTATTATTTTTAACGTTATGGAATGGAACATTAATGTTGCATGAATAGTCTATAACATAACACCAATTCATCTAACATCGTGCCTCATGAAGTTCATCACCTTACCAAGCTGCCCATTTAACAGTGCCATATGAAGAAAACTATTTTCCTGTAAATTTTGTTCATTCGCTTTTATGCAAAGACTGTTTCAGCTGTATCTGGGAAAATTTTGGGCAGGAACACACTGAACGTATTACCAGAGCATTTGAAATTACTACTGTCAGTTTGTAGCCTATATTCACCTTAAGCTTTCATGAGACATTTTTGGTGTTATATTTAAAAAGCCACAAAAACCAAAAGCTTTGATCAGGATGACAAAAAGAAAACACATCTAAACACAGAGCATTATGCAGAGCTTGTGCAGCTTATTGCACTGTGCAGCAGGACAAATACTGAATTCTTTCAAATAAGACATGGCTTGAAAATACAGAAGCCGTGTTAGTAATTTCATATCAAAAATACTGGAAGACATTTATTGAAAAAAAAACCCCATTAAATTACTGAAATAAAACTAGGAAAAAAGTAAGGCAATTTAAAAAAAGAGGTCCTGAGAGACAACTGTGAAGGCCTCTTCTTTGTTTCCGTTTGCCTCTGTCCTATGCACCTAATCTAGAAAGGACCTGATGTGTGACATTCCATGCACAAAGCAAGTCTAGTTCTTGCTCAGAAACAGGACATTGTAAGACTAAAACAAAAAGTGGAAAGAATACTTCTATTTTCATTTTAAATAGATTGACAAGTAACTCTTAAATTGTGTCCCCAAATTTTCAAGGTCAAAAGGGAATAGAGAAACTAGTGACAAACAGACTTTTAGCACAAGAGGCAGACCTCTATAAGAGAAAAAAAAATCAAATGTCATGATAAAAAAAATATTTAGCAACCAGCTTACTACCTTAACCACTACTGGCTCTTAATTTTTCTCTGGCAGATTAGTTCACTCAAACTGCAGGATATATAGCTTCTCAGTCTAAGAAAAACAAACAAACAAAACAACCCAAAAACCCCACAACCAGATGCAACTTTTACACTGCATGCATGCAAAATGCCACCCTGACTAACTAACCAAGCTCCTTAACTGCTAATTCGGGAACCGCAGAGGGTTGTTCTCCTCTACCTGCAACACAACAGCTTCCGCTTAAAATGTAACCAATGTATTACCCAACTCACATTTGCTTTGATTTCATAAAGAAACTCAGTAGCAACTAAGTAATATCGAGGAAGTAGTATTATCCGAAGTTTTATGAACATGCAACTTTTTAAAAAAAGAGCTAAAAGCTCAGTAAATGGTGCCTAAATACTTTCAGTTCAGAAGAAACATTTAAGTTGTTATATTGGCAACGTGGCTATTACCGCTTTTGGAAATAAAAAAAAAAAAATCTTCAATCCATGCATGTCACTAGCAGCTTACTACAAAGAAAATCAGTGAGAACTGACAAAGGAAACAGATATCCACCAGAGAAAGTAAGTTGAAAAACACAAACTGATGTATGTTTCAGAGAAACATGAACCTCAGTAGAAGTAAACAGTAGTAGAGCTCGCTTTCAGAAAACAAAACCAAAACCCAGTAGTCTTCTAAAAGCTCTAATATTATTCTTCTTCTGGAAAACACAAGAGTCTTTTCAGCTGGCCCCAAGAAAAAATAAGCACGGTCCACAAACATTTTAAGAATGCTAAGAAGTTCTTGTGGTAATGAAGTCATACTTAGTTGAGTGTTACGTTATAGGTTGCTCTCTCTGAAGCACACACGGTATCTACAAAGTAAAAGAACCATTCCTTCACGGATCAGTAAAAGTAAGGGGAGGAAGGAAGGGTGAAGAAAAAGTCCTGCCCACAATACATCACACAGAATTAGCAATACTGTGTTACCAAAACCTAACAATACGTAAAGCACTATGCATCCACATACTTATAAAGGTATTCTGTGGTCAAATAGCTTAAGACAGAGCTGACTGTTATTTGGCATTCTCTTCCAGCTTTCATGTCAATATGAATTTAAACTTGTTTTATAGACACGTTAACAAATGCAGTATAACTTTTTCTGTAAGACACTGGGGTTTTGGGGTTTTGCTGTGCTTCAGTGTCTGCAGCGCGCAAGCACACCGGCTTAGAGTATTAGATGTCTTGTACTGATGCAGGTAACCTCCATGATAAAAATTACAGCACAGGAGAATATCTACCCTAGGGTTTATACTATTCAGGGGGTGGGAAACCATACCTGTTTGACAAGCCCTAAGGTAAGCAGATATTGTTGAAGCATATTTACACATGAGGATAATGAAAGGATGTCGCTTCCATCGCCTCATTCTTTAAAACATACTGAATATATTTGTTCACGCAAATAAGCGTAGGTTTTTGGCCAGCGTCAGAACATTCCCCAAGTTTCCAACCTGTTTACCCATCTCGAGAAAAAACCCCTACGAACTAGCGGCGGGTGGACAGCCAAGGGCAGGAGCACCCGCCTCAAACGCGGTGTCAACAGCGTTACCTGCCCCCGCTCCCGTGCCCCCGGCGCCCCCGCCCCGCCCGGCAGCGGCGCTCCGGAGGGCCCTGCTCCCCGCGGCCCCCTCCCCACGGCAGGCCGCGGACAGGGGACGAGCGCTCCCCGCCTTCCCTCCCCACCAAAACAAAAACGAAACCGGCCGCGGGAAGGAGAAGGAGAAGGAGGAGGAGGAGGAGGAGGAGGAGGGGATGACCGGCCCCGCCGGAGAACCCGCACCACACCCTCCCCGCGGGCAAGGGCAGGACCCGGCCCCCCGCGGGGGGGGAGGGCGCCGCCACACAAACACCGTGCTCGGGGCGGGCCCGGCGGAGCGGCAGACCCCCGGCGGAGACGGGGCGGCGGGCAGGGGGCCGGGCGGGAG
>VUYV01000014.1:2179958-2191380 GCA_008711295.1 Anarhynchus alexandrinus
CGAGCCCTCCGCGCTGCCGCCGCGCCGCTGCCTCACCCCGCCGCGCTGCGCGCCGCGTCCCACCGCCCCCGGACGCTCCCCACCGGCGACAGGATGGGCGGGGGCCGACGGGTCCCGGCGCACCGTCACTTTCCGACACCGCCTCCCCCCCCCGCCTGAGGAGAGGGCATTGGTACAGCCCACTCTACGGCAAGCGCGGGCGGCCGCAATTCCCCGCAGCGGGCCGGCCCGGGGCCGCACGGCGCATGTCCCGCTGGGCCCTCGCGCACGCGTTGCTCCTCCATTGGTGACGGTTCCCCGTCCGCGCACGCGCGTCGCCCTCCCGCTTGGGGCGACCGGGACCGGCCACCGCGCGGCCCGAAATGGAGTCACGGCGGCGGGCAGCGGCCGTGGAGGCCGCCCCTTCAAAACCCTGTGGGGCCCCGCGGGGCTCTTCGGTCCCGGTCCTCCGGGGGTTCGGGTGAGGATATTTGCCGTTTCCCCAGAAGACGGAGGTGTCCGCGTCCCGGTGCGGAGGGAGCAGGCGGCCGCCTGCCCCCGGCTCCCCGCGGGGGCTCCCGGCCGCGAACATCGCACTGCCGGCACCTGCTGGAGCGAGAGAGGCCCCGTGCAGCGACGCCGCGCCGGGTCCCCCCCGGGACTGGGACCGGGCCTGGAGCCTGTCCCTGGCCGCCCGCCTGTCGGTGCTACTGCCTCAGGGCGGCCGCCGGCTGCTTTGCCGGCCCTTTGGCGGAGAACGGCCACGCAAAGTTTTTAAGTTGGACTTAAGTAGAATGGCTGTGGAGAGAAAGTCGTTAAAAGTCGTCGTCGTGCCCCGAGCGCACGTGTCGTCCGTGCGAGGGGTGGCGGGTGTCTGGCGGGGCAGAGCCGGGGCCCGGCGGCCGCCTGCCGCTCCGAGAGCGCCGCGACGCCCTCTCGCCCCTCACTCGCGGGGACTGGGGGCTGCTTCCCTCCGTTTTGCAGGAAAACGTGGGCCTGAGGCTTGTCCCAGAGACAAAAACAGAGCATGTTTTAAAGCTGTCTCCAGTTTTCGTGGAAGAAAGGCTATGGGACTGACAGATGAGAGGGAATGGTTCTGAAGTACATCAGAAAATACGTAAAACAATAAAAAGTTAGGTGCAAAAGTAACTTTTTTTTATCGATTTACACTGGCTCCGCAAGCTGTGTGGCAGAGGGATAGCTATTGTAATTCCTAAGAGCGGGAGAGAGACATCCCATTCCTGAAGCCTGCTTCTCTCCCCCTCCAAATGAACCGTGGGTTAGTTTAACGTGCAACACTACAGAAACTCACACTTGAATTTTCTTGTGGCAGTTTCTTGCCTCTTCCCTCTGGTAATCTGTTTTTCATCTTCTAATGCTCCTGAACCCATCCATTCTTACATATTTAAGCAACTTAAAGTATTTTCTTTCTAGTAACTGTATCGCTTCTGTGGGTAAAGATTGCTCTTAAGAGATCCTTTAACAGACAACTACTAAATTAAAAGAAATAAGTAGTATTTCCTTAGGCTATTATATAATCTTACTATTTTTCCCTTAGGTGCATATGTACCATTATATCATACAAAATACTTTCAAGTACATGCTTTTTATTTCCTTTGTAAAAGGTATCCATGTTCAGAAAATCTTAAAAATAGCTCACTATAAATAGCTCATTCGATTTATTTTTCTTTTCTCTTAGGAGGTTCAGGTATGTGAGAGATAGGAGGAAAATAAGAAAATTAACTGTCATGCAGAAAAAATACCAAATTCAGTATAGTAATTACGAATATAATTGCTGCATCAGTCAAAATACAAAACATTTATAATTCTAATTTCTTTTTTTCTGTTACTTGGAGTATGTTTCCTGCCAGAGGAAATCTGTGTTTGATTTCAGCCCACAAGTTTGTTTATCTAATTATGGAAATGCCACACAGCTGTTCTTATTATTCAAGAGAGTTTTCATACCTGTATCCTCCTTTACGTGCTTTTCAAATACTCCTGTTTTTTCCTTTCCAACTGAAAATAGCAACATTGGAAATACGCAGCTGGTACAGTGAAGTTGTGTTCTGAAAAGTGACTGAAGATTCTTTAACACTTCTCCTTGTAACTTCCAGAACAAACTTCTTCAGGCCTGAATGATAGCCAGAGATGTATTCCTACATGTGCCTGTATAAAACCACTGAGTTCAAATTCTTAAATATGTGTTTTCCCCTGATTGTGGAAAAATATTGCTTAGGCTGCTTTTTTATTAGAAGTCAAGTCTAGTTCCTCAGTTCTGCAGAAGCAAGCTTAAATATGTTCAATAAAGAGGCACTCTGTTAGAAAACAGAAAATCAAGTTCTAAAGACAGGATAAAAATGCTCTGTAGTCTACATTGAATAAGATTGTCGTGGTGCATATTTCTGTATCTCTGCAAAACTGTATATAGGTATCAGGTTTACATAGTTATGGTACTCCAAAATATCTTAATTCTATGTATATTAAAAAAATATGGCAGTTTTGCTGTGGTCTTCACATGGGCAGCTGTAAAAAAAAAATGTCCAAAATTATGTAATAATCAGGCAATTACATCAGTTTGTAGTCCCGCCAATCAACTGTTAATGTTCACGGGATCAAAAGTCTGAAGTTAAATCTCTGAAAATCATACAGTGTGGATATCAAGTCCCCAGCACCAACAGTTCTTTTCTACAAATGTGTTGTGTCACATTCTTGAGCGTAGGTACAGCCAAAAAGCATCAAAATACGAAAATGTTTATAATGTGATGAACACCCAGACTGTTTTCTGGAAATCTGTCCATCCATGCGCTGCAGAGGTTATTTAGTTCACTTGCCTTCAAGTAGTGAGTAATATTATGGTGACTTTTTTAAGATGCAGTTAAGGAGATTCTAGAAGAGGCTAATTCTGCATCTATGAGGTAGATTTCTAGAGCTGAGCTAGTCATTTTAGACCCCCCCTTTTGTACTGAGACAAGCAGGCAAGTCATTTACCTCATTTTAGATTTCTACATTAGGATGGGATAAATAGCATCCAAGGCTCTGTTATAAAGGAAACCTAGTGAGATCAGTTCAGATAAACTGTACCTTAAGTGTCTTGTTTTAAAACATGTATAGTATCAACCTTAAATATGACTACAGATTGCTGCTGTGACTATATTTCTTAATACTGGACAGAATTTAGGACCCTCTAGTACCTGCTGCTAAATATAGCTGATCCAACTTTGTTCCTCTCAAAGTGGAATAGAATCTTATGTTTCATCTTTTAAAAATTAAACTTCGAATTTAAAAAGTATTTGGGGTGGGTTTTCTAGAAGTGCCTAAGTGACACAGAAAAATTCCCCAGGGCGAATGGCATGTCAAGGATACACAGGCATCTACAGCATTTCACTGAAAAATTAAAAACACGTTAGTGTGAAAGGTGTTACATAAAATCTACGCATGTTAAGGAAGTTCTCCAAAAATGTCTCTGCATCAATATTTATGTTTCATTAAAGCTAAAAAAAGGATCCATTTAGAGGATACAGTATAAGCATCTAGAGTTTTCTGGAAAACAGACATTTATTTCAGAAAGCTCTCCATTGTTCAAAATCACTCAAAACTCATATCAAAATAATTCCTTTTTCTGTTGGCAAATCAAGCCCTTGCCTGTTTCATTTGCAGTGCTTACAGCTTTTTCATTAAGCCTTAATAACTTTCTCTGGTTTTAATTAGCTTTATTAACTCTTTCTAGACATTTTAAATACCATTTCACCTTTCTCTATTTTCACCCTAAAAGCCGTTCTTTTCCAATTTTGCTGGTTTAGCTCTATTCAGTTTGCTGCCGGGAGGGGGGTTGTAATGTTCAGCTTTTGATTGTGTGTTATTTCAGCAAGCGTTACACTGTGTCTGCAGCACACTCTCCTTTTTGTAAGGCTGAAGGCTCCTTTCTAGGGGTAGCATTAGCAACAAACTGGTAAAATTAAACTCTTAGGAGTGAAGATATATGTTGGCATAATTACATTATGCTATTTAATCACGCTGTGCAACTGTATTAATTGTCCAAGATCGTATTACATATCACAAGTTAGATGGCAGTTAATGAAAAGCATCCTTACCTGTACACTACTCAAACTTTACATAGCACATATTTTCTGTTGTATGAGGAGGTATTATCCTGAGTTAACTGTTGCGAACTGGAAACATAGATATGGGAAGGAAGGTATTTTCAATTCTAATAATTTTGGGTGTTCAGCATGGGAGAATCGTGCTGATTGTCTGAGATGATGAATATTCACAGTTTCCACAGGCTTTAAGTTAGGTACCAAATCCTTACCTCTTCTGCAAACTCTGTTCTGGAAGACTGCAGTTGGGGAACCACAGTTAGGGAAACACAATTAGGAGGAAGAACATGAACATTTATTATTGCTTTTTATGTAAGGTACTTAAAAATTGTTCTCAGATTTAACTGTATCGAGGAAGTAACAATTTCTAAGTCCCAAAACTTTGTAAAATCTGGATACTCTTTTCATCAAGTTTCTTTGCCAAGGCTAGCCAGAGGATTGCCACCTGGAAATGCACAGTGGGGTATTGCAGGAGTCTGAGATGAGCATGCTGTGAGCTCTGCTGCCTGTGCTGCGACACCCGTTCCGTCACTCCCACAGTGCTGCCTGCACATCCAAAAGACCACAGAGGTTCTCCTGCAGCCATTAAGAAATAATTTTAATGTGTCATCTGCTCAGAACAAGACTAAAACTGGCGTGTATGCACCAGTGCTTTAAATGAGTGGACACATGATTTATGCATCAGTGAGTTTAATTCGGTGTTCGCTGTGCAGTGGGGCTGCTCCACTGTCTGAAACCCAGATGTTGATGGAGTGGACTAAGCCTGCTGGGCAGTCATGCCCAAGAACACCAGCTAAGAAAGTTGCCATTTGACAAAACTTTATCAATTAATGGAGCGTTCAGCAACCTTAATCATGTCTTGCTGTATTTCTTGATGACACCAAATGTCCAAACCTACTTTAAATCCAGCTTAACCTGGGGGCAGTGTTATCGTTCAGCAGCTGTAGCTAGTGGAGTCACAGATGGATGACACAGATGGAAACTCTGGAATTTTTCACAGGAGAAGCCAACTTCTTCTTAGTAAATTCCTATCAATTCTTTATCAATTCTTGATTACAGTAGTGACATACACAGATTAATTTGTAGTATATGCATATGCCACCTTAAAACTTTACCACAACATACATACAAATTAAAAATTTCTGTGATTACATCTGCTATCAAGTCTGTTCATTGTTCTAACCAGTATTCCTGAAATTCCACTGTTGTTTATATGCATTTGTTTTATCTGATGCTTCTGTTTCTCTGTCTATTTGTATTAACTTGTTTTCTTTTCTCTTATATAATAAATTCTTTTGGCAGGAGCTGTTTATTTTGTTTATGTTTCTGCTACATCTAACACTGTATTATTCTGGTCCAAAATTAGGAATCCCACAGGCCTCTGATAATACAAACACTATATGAAATATGCCACTGTATGACCTACTGCTTTATTTAAAAGCTGTTTTACAGACCGCAATCTGAACTGACAGTAAATAGTCCACATTCCTCACCACCACCATTTCATTTGCAGGTGCCTTCCATGTTACTCTCTGCTTTTTGCCTCTGATTTCAAATCCCATTTTTACATTAACAGATCCTTTATCCTTTTTCATGCAGAAGAAGAGAATATTTGCTAAATTCTGAGCAAGTTACCTGTCTCTCCTTCCCTTGCAACCACATTATTTAGTTTGTGCACAAGATGTATGCGGGATTATTCATGTTATATTCATGTTACATTAAATTTTCACTGAATGAGTTACTCAGTCTGCATTATTGGTGAAGACAAAAATATTAAAGTAATTTTAAAATAATTTCTTTTTTCTAAAAGCAAGATAAATGAAAGCAGAAATGAATCTTTATTTCATTACAGCTATTTTTAATCTAGACTTCTGTTGTGGCTGTTTGTCTTTCACGTGGTGATGTACAAAACATGAGTATAAATTAAGCATCCCTTTTGTGATTATAAAAATCCACAGTAATAAAATATTATTCTTGTAGCTTTCATTTTTTAAGTTTATGAAGAATTTTAAATGTGTGACTATTTTATCTACTTAAAACCCTTTAATTCTTGGTACGAAATGGAAGCTCACTGCAATCATGTCCACTAGATGGCATTGCCGAATATATAAAAAATAAGAGTTTAAACTTGCACAACCTACACTAAGATTAACAAAAACTACATCCTGTTGTTCGTGAAATAGGAAAATAAACAGGAGCTGAGCTCCCCCAAGCAACATTTATTAGTTAGCCATCAACTGCTTAGTTCAACTCCCAGATTTGTTCTGTCCTTCCCCAGGACCTGAGATTGCTTGAAAAAAAATTCACATATGTCATTTTTAACTTGATTATTAAAAAGGGCCACCGATTTATTTTCATGTCTTTGTAGCTAAGCAGTTACATTATCTGCATAAGCATTACACTGATAAACATTATCTGTATAAGCAACCCTAGATAATTTTCCTGTATTTTTTGCAAAAAAAAAATACTGCTAAAAAAACCCCTGTTCTCTAACATTATTGACAAGTAAAATTGTGTATTTAGAACTTGTATTTAAAGATCAATGAGTTGTAAAACTTTACTAATGCAGTAACCTTGAATCTAAATGATTCTACTTAGAGGACTTCTCAGATATAAAATAGCTTTATGTGTGATGTATCAAAATAGTAAAAGCTTTCGGAGCATTCATTTGTTCCATTACAAGATTGTCCTTCCTGTTCAGTGAGTGTACCAAATGCAGACAGCTCTGGTACCTAATTGTTATGGGCTGGGTGGAATTAGGTATAATAATTTACCAGCAAACAAGTAATCTGGCATTTAAGAGGCTTCAGCGTTCCTATTTATCGCATTGCTAATCTAAGCAAACTTGGAAAAAGAATAAAAGAACTTCTAATGAAGCTCTTATGTGACTTTTTTTCTGGCTTGCTGAAAATGGAGGAGTCCTGGCTGGGTCATTACCTGGCTGGGTTTGAATTCATTATTGCGATTTTGCTTTCACGCTTTTAATTTGAATATAAAACTACCCCTGAAGTTTACTATCATGAATAAGCTCTTGTTTGTAGTTTTCATGTTTTATCTTATATGCATAAAATCCCAAAGATATTATGTGTTACAAAAGTGCAGTAACAGAATTGAGTACACAGAACTGTTAAAACATTATATATCATCTCTGTCGGCTCCGTTAGGAAAATGAAAGAGCCACGTGAGGGCACTGTGCGCAATGGAAGGAAAATCGGCAAGTTCCAGAAAAAGTTCTTTTACCTCTACCCACTCATGATTAAGAAATACAGTTGTTTACACTATCAGCAGCCAACCAAACAAAACACTACAACCAGGCCAGTATTATTCTAGACTCCTCTCCCCCTTTAATTCAGAAATTGTGTAATTGCCTTCAGATAGTCATTCAAACCCCCTTTTTAGCAGCGTGACTACTTTTTATAAAAAATGCATAGATCATGTGCACCCTAGTAAAATCCTATTTAAAATCATACTAAAATAATCCTCACAAGGAGATACTTGAAACGCAATGAAAAAGTATTGCTCAACAGATACTGCGAGAGGAAGAAGTCTGCTTCTTTTTGTTTGCCAGGCACAATCTTTTGGAGAAAATAGTCATGTAAATCCTGCGGGGTTCTACCACTCCACTAAAAATGTAAACCCCAGCATACTCCTCTTTGACATCTGTGTGTGGGCAATGTATAAATACACACAGATGGAAGAAAAACATTGGAACTTGGTGATTGCACAACCCTTAGGGATGATGAATCTTGGACGATACAGCTTAGCTTTGAGACAAGGTTGAATTTGCAGAGCTGTTGTTTCCAGAAAAAAAAAAAAAAAAGAAAAATGAGCAAGTAATAACCGTCTTCACAAAAATATGATAAATAGGAAAGATCTAGTGCCCATTTCTAAAACATCATTTTCCAAATTAAACTAGATGTCATTGCACTGACAGTTTCCTTGGTTTTTTTTCTTTGAGAAATTATTTTATAAATATGCATATTTGTCTCTCAAATAGTTCAGTAAAACACGTTTTTCATACTTAGTGGAGACTGAAACTTGCGTAATGTGCAAAAGTGGCAGAAATATAGAATGAGAAAAAATGGTTCATAAATAAGCCAGCTGGCAAAATAGCATCATCAAGGAGATTAGATGAGCTAGCATTTGATAAAAGAGATTTCCTCTTCAAGAAAAATATCTTGCTTTAGCCATTTATGTGTATTACTGGTAGATTAAGAACTAACAACTCTTGACATGAAAGATACAAAAGCTCTGTCACATAAACTACACTGTGAATAGCCTGATAATCTCCTTTTATACTGAACACTATTCCATTTTATCATTTTTCACTTGTATCTCTTCATTCTCTTTATAGCTCCCAGATACCTCAACTTTGTGGCTAGAGAGCACCATTTATTCTGCTGCTTTTGCTTTTCATTTTTTATTCTTCATTCTTGCTCTTCACTGTCATTTACAACCATCTACCACAAACAACAAAAAAATCTGCTCCCCCATGGTAAACAACCTATGGGTGCGAGAAACTCTGGTCTGCAGCCAGACTGTTAACCAAATGCAAATTCTTCGTAGTACTTTTTTCATATTTTCATTGCATATTTTTGAATGAACATGAGACCTTTGTAAGTATGTGTCTTTTACTACATTATCTGAATGGTTATGTCATTCACCTTTGTGGGAGGTAGGTTCTCCATGTCCGTATCAGTGCCTGCCCCGTTATTGCATTGCCTTACTTTGCTTCACAGGATAAATCTTTTGCAAAGCATGATCATACAACAGCAAACGGTTTGTGGTATGTACACTTCTGTGATACGGTATATACACATTATGCTACCAGAGCCTTTTTAAAACTTTCAGGAAGCTTTTCATAGAGGCAAACTTTGTTTTCTGTGTACTTGTTTTAGCACAGCATATTCAAAAGACTTTTAATAGTGAAGTTTTATGTATTTGAATTTTAAATAGAACTCAAGCACTTGTTTGGAAACTTAACATTCATGTTATAAGTACAAAATAATGTTTTATACAAATTTTATCCTTTTCACCAAAGAAGTTCAAAGATCTCTACAAACTGAAATAAATTGCAAATGGTTAAGAATACTGTGAAGTACATATTACGTTCATGTGTCCTGTTTTGAGTGACAAAGGATTAATTTCTCTCTCAGTAATTTTACTTTGCAGTAAGGTTTCTTCTAATGCTAGGGAAAACTGCAGTTTTAGAAGATTCTAGTGTCTGGATTTGTGAAAATATTTACTTTATAGCCAGCGATGGTATGCAGCTTTCAAGGTCTCAATGTTTTCGAGATTGCCAGGTGCGGGGATGAGAAGGAGCGAGACCCGGCCACTTGCTCCAAGCTGGCCAACAGGATTATTTCATGCCATGAACGTCACATTCAGTATAAATTAGAAAGTTTGCTGAGGGGTTTCTCCTCTTCTCTGACGGCTGCCATCCTGAGAACTTCTTGCCCGGGTGCCGGACCCCTGAGGCCTTCCCTTCCTCCCAAAGCCGTAGCGCTCGCAGTGTCCGACATTTACTGTCCACTGCTGGGAGTGCACAGCTTCCGACTGACATAGTTGGCCGAGTATAATCTTTATATATTTTGTATTGATATTGGGTTTAATATTGGTTCTTTAGTGTTATTAATGTTAAATATTTAGTCGTATTCTATTAAATCTGTTTCTATTTCAACCCTTGGGTTTCCTTGTTTTTCCCAATTCCCCTTCCCGGGTGGGGAGGGGTCATCGGGTGATAGAATAATTGTCTAAACGACAATAAATTGTTGTGGGTTCTTCAAACCACAACATCATGTTATACGGAAATCATTACATAGGGAAAGTTCATTATTCAGCAGAGGAAATGAGAAAACTTCATGTAATATGTCTCAATTGCCATTCTTTTTTCCTGCTGCAGAAATACCATCATGCATATATCTTGAACTCACCAGTCAATTCTTTAGGCATTTCAGCCACCTTACACTGTTACCTGGTCAGAATATTATTTTTCCACTATAATAATTTCTCTCATGAAATGAGTAAGTGACAAGTGAGTACACAGTAATATATAGAATGTCAAGTTATTTTCCAAACTGTGGGCTTCCCCATTTTTTCCTTCGTTCTGGCTCCAGCGTGCAGGGAGACAACACTGCTGACCTAGGAATGGTAGATGAGAAAACAGACGCTGTGAATCGTGTCAGTTCTCCTTCTCATAAAGCTTTTCTTACAAACATCAGACGAAATATCTAACGACACATTCACAAATCATTTTAGTTGTTTGTGGTGTTGTTCAAGCAATGATTAATAAAGTGACTGCATTTTAGCTGCTAGTGTGCTCTGGTTTACTTTGGCATGTATGCATGTGTGCATCAGTAAGTGCCCCTCCTTTCGAACTACATAGTAGCGTATCACTTGTAATTCCTGTTTAGTATTTATCAAATCATATTTCTGATTACGAATCCTAAAAAAGTTTAAAAAAACCCAAACATAAACTACATTGAAATGTTGTATTTCAGACTGTGCACCTGGGTGTGAAATATTGTAGCGTTACTGCAAGTTATTAATCAAATCATTACAAACCCCCAAAAATCAAAGTAATGATATTTTAAAAAACTGAACTAGGCTAGTACTCCCTTCAACAATAATAGCCTCCAAGCCTTCCAAATAAAGAAATCTTGTTATTTACATGACACAAGGCAGCGCTGAGCTAGCTGAGGCACCACAAAGCCTCACAGCTGTTAGGCCAGACTTCTCACTGCGCCGTACCTGGGACTCCTCAAGGCTACTCCTTCCTGCGCTCTGGCTTCTGCAACCCACAAAAGTCAAGGCAGGACCTTAGCACAGCACTAATTGAGGCACTATCAATTTTCAGAGGTTCCAGTGATGGGCAGTAGCGAAAGAATAAAAGGATCAGTAATTTGTTCTTATACTACTCATACTGTCACTCAGTCTTACTTCCATCTTAACGTAGTTTTAGGAAAGGAGACATAACTAAATACTTATAATCCTACAGATGTGTAACATTTTTTTTAAAACCTATATACATTAGGGAAAAAAAGAATTTACAAAGCTTTTACCTTTTACAATATTGTTAACATTTGCCTTTTTAAGGGTGTGCCATTTCTGTTTCTATTTGTAAGCCAATGGAAATGTGTATTTTTCTTGAATTGCTAGCAGTTTCACGGAATCATGGAATTACGAAATCACGAAATTTTCAGAGTTGGAAGGGACCTCTAGAGATCATCTAGTCCAACTCCCCTGCCAAAGCAGGATTGCCTAGAGCACATTACTCAGGACTGCATCCAGGCAGGTCTTGAAAATCTCCAGAGAAGGGGACTCCACAACCTCCCTGGGCAGCCTGT
>VUYV01000014.1:2196290-2258878 GCA_008711295.1 Anarhynchus alexandrinus
CGGGAGCGCGCAGGAGGGGGCGGAGGCGCGTCCCCGCCGGCGGCCGGGAGCGCGCCCCGCTTAAGGAGGGCCGCGCGGGCTCCGCTCGCCCGGTACGGCTCCGTCGGGCGGCCCCGAGGCGTGCGGAGCGCTCTGCTCCGTTACAGTCCGGCAGCCGAGGTGTGCCCGCCGGGCCCCGGCAGGCTGTGGCTCGGGCCCTTCCTCCGGAGCGAGGCTTGGGAAGGGAGACCGGCTCGCCTTGGCCTGTCGGCGGTCCGGCGGAGGAGGGGACGGGGCAGCGTGCCTGGCCGCTGCGCTCAGTGCCCCTGGGCCTCCGGGGTGCTGCTCCGGCTGCCGGCGGGATGCCCCGGCTGAGAGGAGAGCGCTGGCCAGGGGGGAAGGGGTAGGCCGTGGTGCCTGGTGGCTTTTCCCCCTTAGCCCGGTAGGCCTGATCACATCTTTGCCCGTAGGGTTGTCGGAGCTGGGACAGGCAGACAGGCAGGAGAGCATCACTGTGGGCTTCGTGGGTCCTACGTGTTGCTTAAAGTTTGAGGGTTTGGTCTGCATGCACCACTGCCGTGTCAGCATCTTGGTGCTGAGCGGACCGGCGTGTCTTGTAGCAGTTAAACGATTCCACGGGTACCGGCACTTAAGTAAATGATCTTCTTACCTGTTCAGGGACTGGTTGGGCTTTTCTTCTAAACGGGGAGGGACCGTGTGTCCTCTTCACAGCAGGCTCGGCACCGTCTTGTCTGGATTATTGAGGGGGCAGGTGCAGAGGGGTGGGTAGCGAGCTTGTGCTTACAGTAATGGCAGGCTGGGTTTTTTAATTAGTTTTTGAGGGTTTTGATACAATATTCCAGGAAGAAAAGGATGGGAAGGAAAACAAGGAAACGTATTAGAGTTTAGGAGACGCAAGAAACTAAGTATTTTGCTGATGCTGAAAACATAGCAGAATGATCCCACTGTCAGAATCTGGTCTGTTGCACTGTCACTCATTTTACCTGGCTCCATGCTGTGACCACCTTGCTGGCTGGTGTGCTTCACAAAGCACTGTAGTAAAACAGATTATAGACTTCATACTTCAAAACATAATGCTCTTCTGAAACTAGTGCGTTCGGAGAGTTTCCACACTCACAGTGAGGTCATCAATAAATGCGAAATAGGTGTTTTTAAATTCACGTCCTTGCTTTCTGGTAATTTCCCTGTTAATAAAAGCCCTCAAAGAGATTTAGAGCAAGAGTTGAAACATATTTCTTAGCCCCTTACAGTTTCCTTTGTAATAAGCCACTTTTGTAAACAGCCTCTGTATAACGTATTGTTGAAATAAAGAAGTTGTCTTTAAAATGTCTCTGGGTATTTAATTAGACAGTCACACATTTCCAGTTATGCAAAATACTGTACCAATTTGCTTATGCAGTTTAATTTCACCAACAGACATTAAATATTTGTATTAATATTTAGTGAGATTTAGTTACTTGTAAAACAAACAGCGGTATTGGAGGGGAGTGAAAGGATTTTTTGTGCTCTTTAATCCACAAGAACACATCTTAATAGGGATGCAGTCCTTAGCTTTTTTCCCATGGACAAAAATATAAAAGGTTAACACCTTTAGCTATAAATGACTTCCAGTTTTCTAGGTCACCTGGGCAATGTTTTCCTTTAGCTGATGCTGTCTGTCAGTATTGTCCCATCAGGGATGTGCTGATATCAGCTGAAGAAGCTTTTGATGTGCACCTTCTTAATCAGTGTGCATCTTCTTAATCGGTGTTTACCTGTTACGGACCTACGGTGTATTAGTCTCAGTGACTATAGTGAACACATGCTAATACATATTGAGATGTTACTAGCTAGTTAACAGTTAAACCTCCTGCCAGATCCTGAAGATTTCTTTGCTATTTTGTAGGAAGAAGTAGGTGTCTTTGCCTACATTATGGAAAGCCATTTTTGCCCCTTTTTGTGGGAGGGGAGAGGTGTAACTTGTTTATTAATGTAAAAATCCAGCCTAATATTTAAAATTACTGTGCAATGATGGTAAGCAACCAAGGTGGAAAATCTAAGAAATGAATGTATTAATACTGAATATAAGACTAAAGCTTGTATATAATCAATCATACAGTGAAGAAAAACATTATATAATTTTAAACAGGACCTAAGACCATATACTTTAAAACTGCTTGGTTTTCATTTAAAATAGGAGGAAGGTAATGTAGACTTTAAAGTGTGATGTGTACTATTACTGATGCAGTTCTATAAAGGATTTTAAGTGCTTGGCAAAAGATTTTTCCTTTTTCTTACTTTGAAATGTAAAAACAGTAAATATGTTAGAATTTGCTTGCAGTGTAGGCTGATTGAGTGTGTTATATGCGAAAACTGTTTATGTTGGTAGTCTCTGAATTGGATTAATAACTGTTTCTTACCACAGTCTGTATTACTGATATTTTAGAAAAAAACATAGTTATGATCTTGCTCTGTATTTTTCTGTACATTTATTAAAACCAATTTGATGTATTCATGATAAATGATTTGTGAGATAATACAGGAAATACAAAACCTGTACACCTCAGGTTATAGAAATCTGAGAGTTTATAAGAGTACACTAAAGACAGTGATAACCTGGACTGGCCTGTGACATTCAGGAGTTTGTTAGCATGTTTGGTCTTGAGCTGTGCACGAGCCCAAGTGAAGTGACATGGCCTTGTGTGGCTGTCCCACTTCTAACCCTGTGGGCTCAGATGACTGCAACTGACCTTTACCTGCAAGTTCAGTAATCCCGTATGGTTATGTCTACCGAAGATTCATAATCTTGTAACATTATGATACTAATGTGCTACATCTTGTCTTTAGTTGTCTTTCTCATTGAAGTTTTATGCCAAGATAACTAGTCTGTCTTTTAAAATTACTTATGACCTTTGTTATTTTTGTTTTGGGCTTATAGGCTGTGGTTAGGTCTTTATATTTGGACAGCATTTTTAGTCAAGTCTTTGTTTACAAACATACTGGAATTACCAGGTTGTCAAAAAGAAGCAGATTTTGGCTTATCTTGAAGGAGTATTTTGCTGTGTTCTGGGGTAACATTTATATTTTATGGCAGTAAAAAAAGGCAGCTAATTAAAAGCAGTATACAAATTTTCAGATTTTACTCCATGTTGCTAAAGATTTAAAATAGGCAATGATTTGTGTTAAGAGTCAGAACATACACAATTATAGATGGAAAAGCTATTTAAATTTTTGAGGTTTTCATGTATGTCATCTTACTTACATTTGTCATTTCAATAGCATATATAATACTTGCTGTTGTTTTTCTAATTTAACATAAGTAATCTAAAAAATACAGTCCTTTGGATAACTTTTTGTTAGATTTTTTGCTGCACTGATGCTCTTTTCATAGCTATTTGCAAACTCAGTTACTGGAGCACAGCAAAGGAAAAGACTTCGGGAGAAAAATCCTGATAACGTAGTAAACAAATATTTTTTTTTTCTAGTTCTCTTCAATAAGTGAGGAACTAAACTAAAATTTAGAAATGAAACCCTATTTTTTATAACAAGAAGAATGGCTCTTTCAAGATAAAATTTCTATGGCATGCATTCAGTGGGAATAAAAGTACTTGTTTTTTTTTCTAGCAGTAGATTATTAGTGACAGATGGCTTTGGATAAGAAAATATTTCAAGACCTGTATAAAGTGAATTAATTCTGACTATATTCCCATCTTTAGGAAGAGAATGATATGTTGCCAGTACCTATCCATTAATTAATCTTCCTTGGTGTGTGAGCTGTTTTGAAGCTTATAGAGGCAGTCTTGCATGAACCAGATAAGAGCTTTCATGTTTGAGACTCTATGGATGGTCCTAGTTTACTGAGGAGGAATATTTTTTTCTACTTTTAAAATTATTATTGTTATATTGAATGCATAAATAAAACTGAAATGTTTCAATAAGATAAACATCTTGTTATTGAAAATTGTGGTGGAAAGCTTGCTGAAAACATTCTTCCCCAGACTTGTTCTACTTTGGTGAATTTCAGTAGATCTTTAATTAGACTGTATCTAGAGAAAAAGGCAATTAGCGGTAACTAACAAGACAGGAATGTAGAAAGATTTTAGGTGTAAAATGTTTCCTTATGAATCTAATCTGAATTGATACTGGCATAGAGTATGTAACTTCTGTTGGCAGAAATACTAATGTTAACCCATAAAATCTTGAATTGCATACAGCTTGGCTACCACAAGCCGTAGTGCTGTTAAGTCTGGTCAGTAGAATACCATTGGAGGAATAGAAGCTAGAAATATGCTTTTCTGCATCATTTGACTAGATTCCTTTTCATATTTTCATGCCTTTATTCTAGGCAAAAAGGGTGATTTTTAGAAGAAAGTTGTTTGTTTTCCTCAAAGACTGTGGAATATTCTGTAAAATAGTGCCGCAAAAGGAGTTTGGTTTACATTTAATCTGATTTAATGTAGTTAACTTTTAACATGTGGGACTAAATTCAGGAGCCTTGGAGTCAAGCACCTATGTGCTTGACTCAAGTCAAGCACTTCCTTCCCTGTCTCTTCCATCTCTCAGTGTAAGACCTGAGAAGAAACTGCAGTAACTATCAGCCAGTTGAAATAGTTGAACTTTGAGTTTAGACGAGGTTGCCATCCCCTAGTTACAGTAACTGAACCCGAGGAAGCGAGATTTGCTGCCTCTTAAATCCCACAACTGTATCACGTCTTCCTTTTGCGGCCTCAATTCCTTCTGTAAGTAAGGTGTAGGTGGGAGCGCGCCCGCCGGGCATGCTGCCTGCCTCTGCCTGACCCTATCCTGTCTCTGTTCTGTTTGTAAACTGACCTGTTGCCATGGCAATGTTTGACATCACCTGTTGCACCTTCAGTGCAGGGTTTGATAGGAGAGAAAGGGAGCCGAAGAGAACCAAGCTCTTGTTTTAAAACACACACCTTCCGTTATGACTAAGTGTGACAAGAAATATGGAAAAGCACCTGTCAGGTAATTGCATTTTTATATAGCAGATGTATTTGGAAGCTTTCTCTATGGAGTTTAAACTCAGTTTAAGTTGAGGGTCAGGGAGTTGCTTATTCTTCTATGAAACTTACCCTACTTTTAAACCTGCAAAACAAGAAGAATCATTGTGGGTGTTGAGCCGTGAGTAGTTTACAGACAATTCAAGCGTAGATCCCAGACGGGGGTCTGTATCTCAGAAGGTTCGAGAGGCCTGTAGCAGAATATAGATGCTGGTCAACTTGAGCCTTGTCCGGTGGGAGACATGAGGCACGAGGGACCTGCTGTTTGCAGTGATGGAGGGCCGCTCCAGTGTGCTGCGCTCCCAGCCCCACTGCCAACACTGCAGGGACCCGAGGACTCTGTGCTTGTCCCTCCCCTGAGACCCATTTCCAGACCTGCCCTTCCTTGCAGCTTTCCAAAGTACTTGTTTTAGAGCTCCTGGCTATATGAATGAATATTTTAATATGGGGGAATGGGAAGAAAGGACTTCAGTTAATCTGACAGTTTTGAGAGAAATCTATTTTTTTTTCTGTTAGTTGTCTGCTCCAGATATAAAATAGTCTGGAATTGATGTTTTCTCCCTCGATGCCTGATATACCTCCCTGTAGTGCATTATTTAGATGTGTATTTACTTACTTTTAGACGGATGACCATGGAAATGGTTGAATCGCAATCGGATGACAATGCAGTGGATTTTGTACCCGAGAGAGATGCTGGTCGCCTTCAAAATCAGCCAGGCCGAAGTCAGATTTCCCCAGGATCTGAGGTAAGTTAAAATGTGGAAAGATGAGAACAATCAATAAAGTGATATTCAGAACTGCTGTGATTTTTAAATTACCAATTTATATGGAGTTCTCATGTTCTACAAGTCTTGTTGTTAAATAGGAAAAATATAGCAAAGGTATACTGAAAACTATGCCTGTGGTATTTAACAAAGCGCTCGTATAACATCAAGTCTGTGAAAAGGTAACACTTTTCAGAGTGATCAGTAGGCACATTTTTTTTTTTAACTTTTCCAAGGTGATTATGTTTGTTATGGAGATGGGAGTAGGGTCTTAAAGAGTTGAGGTAGTTGCAAAATCAAACATAGCTTGTGTGTATCTTGAAGATGTGTGTATAACAAAACTGAAAAATAAAAAAAAATAACCATGGTTCTTTCGTAGTTCCAGTTTTTGTACAGAATTTGCATCTTCTTGCAAGTACATTTTCCATGTATGTTTGTTTTGTTTCATCCCTGTGCATCCAATGACAGCATCTGGAGTTCTAAAAATATACTTTACATGTTCTGTATGGTAGTTGTACCTGGATTCTTCTTTGGTAGTTAATGGATAAAAGATGATGTAACAATAATTCTCAAACATTAAAAATATGCACTGAAACATTCAGCACTTAAGATAAATAGTCTTCATGCCAGTACTAAGATTTATAGCTTCAGGAAGCTGTACAGACCCCTTAGAAGGATCTTCAAAAGCCCTTTGTGAAATAAAGGAACTGATTTTAAAAATCGTTTGACAGAATTTCTTTGTCATCAGAAGTTAGAAATTACTTGGTAAGATTTGATGCCATGTATTTGGTATGTTAACTTGATTTACACTATGGGTATATTTTCAAGACTGAATGCAGCTGCTTTTTGTCAGGTCTTCAAACACAAAGTAGACTGCAAAATATTTATGAATGCTTATTTGTTGGTTTTGTTACCCATAGCATTTGTTGAGGTTTTCATACCTGCAGCACTGGGAATACTGTTTGGGGTTTTTTTTAAGAATGGATCATGAAACCAAGGGTTTTATTTGGTTTGCTCTGTTGATGTCATCCCCTCATTTCTCCTTTCTGTGATAGTTCAGTACCAATTTTGACTTTTAACTTCATAGGATGATTTACATGTAAGATCTATTGGCTTGTGCAGTAGTCTCTGAAAAAAATACCTGTGAATTCTGTCACTTGGGATTTTTAATGTTGATTTAGAGGCAAAGCTGTTACTGATGCTGTAGGAGGGCTTCTGCCGGGTCCCCAGGGAAAACTTTTTATCTTTATAACGCTTGAGTACTGCGTGTGAAGGTTCGGCCATACTGGGCATGGGCCTCTCAGGTCTCTTAGTTAAAACTAATAACTCTGAAGTACTGATGGATCTCAATCAGTTAGCCCTAAAATGAAACGTGCACTTCAGTTTGAGGGCTCAGTATAATAGTCCGGAGTTTACATCTGGGAGTCCCGTTTTGGTCAGACAGCCTAGAGAGCCGGCCTGGGCCTGTCAGAGCTGCTGGGCGCTCATAGCTGGAGTCGATGTTCCTCTCCTGGGCCGTCAGGAAAAGTGGGGTTGATGCAAGTGTGCCAATCTGTGAAAAATACTGAGGCAGAGAGGCCTCCAGCGGACAGACCTGTCACCTCAGCCGCCGGGCTGTGCCTTGGGCCGGGCTGGGCGCTCCGCTCCCCGGCCCTCACTGCCGGGGCCTGCAGGCCGCGCCATCGCCCGCCCTGCCTGGGGAGCCCCTGCCCACGGCCTCGCGCCCTGAGGCCGAGCTGCCACAGCATTTCTTTTGGTAAAACGGGGCCCTGACTGAAAGCTCATTGCTGAAAGAACTTGTTGTGACATTTCTTTGGCTTAAGATGAGGAGGACTTTCTTACATTATGTTCCTGCCTGGCAGGCTCTGAAGGTGAGATGCTTTGTCATGGTGAGGGGTAGAGGCGGACGTTAAGAGGTGTGGGACACCTCTCGTCTGCTTTTGCTGGTATGGGGTGGGAAACTCGGGGTGTTTGTGAGGAATTCATTCATGTCTGTGCTGCTGGTCCAGCATCTGTTTATTTTGACTGTTACAGAAGGGCACAGATAGCTCCTCCCTCTTTGGCCTCTGGAGGACTGCAGTTAAGAGAAGACAACCACTTAAAGTGACTGAAATGTGCCTTGTACCAACTTCCAGTCACCCCTCCTACTAATTTTCTTGCAAATTTGCAGGAATATGACAAAAGAAGGATGACTTGGTTCTTACCAAGAGGTAAAATGCCTGGTCACTGAACATGAGGGCTCTTTTTCAGATATCTCTGTGAGTTTTTAGTTGGGTTTTTTTTGTTTGTTTGGTTGGTTTGGTTTTGGTTTTTTATTTTTTCAGCTGAATGCTGGTTCAACCCTGGTTTTGTTCAGTCAGAAGTAAAGCATTTCAATACACTATCTTTTAATACTCAATTTGTGGCTTTCTGTGTATTATCAAAGAATCGCAGAATGGTTGAAGTTGGCATGGACCCCTTGAGACCATCCTGTCTAACCCTCCTGCACAAGCAGGGTCAGCCAGAGCAGGCTGCCCAGGACTGTGTCCAGTTGGGTTGTGAAAATCTCCAAGGATGGAGTCTCCACAACCTCTCTGACCACCTGGGCAAGTATTTGACTGCCCTCACAGTAAAAAAGGTGGGGTTCTTTTATGTTCAGATGGAAGTTCATGGGTTTTAATTTGTTTGGTTTTTTTTGTTTAACTGTGACTAGCAAAATCCTGAGGGATACAACTGTCTAGGAGGTGTTATTTTTTGTGGGGTTTTTTTTTGGTGGGTTTGTTTTTCCCTCCTCTGGAGTTCAGGCTTTTTACAGAAATACCTGCCATTTAGGTTTAAAAAGACAGACAAGGTATTCAATAAGATGATAATCTCTAGAGGGCAGACATTGTTTTGTGCTGAAGCATTCTGCCCTGTTGGGAGGGAGGGGAGAGGAGACATTAAGAATGTCTGGGCTGAATCACGATGGTGTGATGGGATAGCCTCCAATGCTAAGGAGGACCTATTAAACATTATTAGTAGAGAAAAGATAGTATTTTCTTTTTTTTTTTTCCCCCTAGCTTGTGTAATAGACATTACTATATGCCTCAGTTTTTTGGTGATGAAAGTAAAATTACTTTTTCTGCAAAAGCAAACATTAGTAAATTAGAAACTACCAAAAATTAGGTGCATCTTTTATCCATGGAGGCAAAAATGTCAATTTCTGTCTTTAAAGGGTCATTTTTAAAATAAAATTAATCAATATAGAATAAGTTTGCATTTATAGTTGAATTTCTTGCATCCCTCACTTTCAGCCAGTCAATGAATTGACACAATATTGTTTTAGTGATTCAGCCACCAAAAGATTTGGGTAAGAAAATATTTATTTATAAAATTTTTGGTGGCTATCTTTAGAAGCTGTTGGAAGTGTACAGAACACCTGTGTGTACAGAAGCTTGACGCCATTTCTTCAGGGAAGAACAAAGGTGCAGGGTGGAAAATTTCACAACCTGTTTTGAGATGGGCTCCATGTGTCTGTCTCACACGCACAGATCTTATACATATAGAGCTGGTCTTAAAAGGAAATTAATTTGGATTGAAATATTCTGATGATTATGATAGTCAAACTTGTATCTTGGAACAATTACATCTGCATTGGTCTTCAAAAAGAAATGTTCCTTTTGCAGGATCTAGAGGCCATACTGCATTCTGTGTTGCCTCGTGCTCAGCTACACAAAATATAACTATAAAAATGTAAGAGAAATGTACTTAGACCTTTTTCAGAGTTGACAAAATAGTTTCGGTTGTTGTTTCTTTCTTTAATCCTACATCCTTGATGAGTTCTTCTTTGAGTCACTTTTTGTAAACTTTGTCACGTTCTATCTATCAGTAGAGCTGGCTGCTGTCGTGGTCTGAGATACCATCTGTTGAGCTGTCATTGCTGGCCCCGGACTAGACATGGGTCAGGATTTACAAGGTGAGAACTCCTGTCAGAGAGAGCAGAGGGAGTTCTCTGGAGCCTGGAGTGCATAGCCATTGCAAGCTGTGACTGCTCAGGTTTACTGCTTAAGGGATATTCTCCTTGCGGGCTCTCAGCATCAGACTTTGTCTTAAATCTTGCTCCCAACAGATGGAGCCCTGTAGAAGTTTGCCAGGCTGTTGTAAATATGGCTCTAAAACCAGCCTGCCAAATGCAAGTCCAGGATGTTTAGTAAAGTTGATGTTAGAGCATTATAAACCTGCACCCTTGTCACCATTTTCTGCTTCCTCAGGGGTACGTTGTCACTAAATGGCCGAAATCAGCCTAACCTTGTCTTCCTTAAAACTATGTGTTGCTGCTTTGGCATTATCTTTGGAATTGACCAAAACTTCCCTGTCTTCAGCTTTTCCATACTCAGTGCTTGAGTGTGGCAAGTCCTTTGCTCTTTTATTAGATGAATCGAGGTTAGGTTTGCCTTGTTTATTCCTTTTCAAGAAGTACTTTTCACTTTACTTCTGGAGTCCTTGTAGCATTTAGATTCTACAGCAGGGACAGAAATCAGATGGAGCTGTGCACTGCATACTTGGTATCAGCAATGTTTGAGGTATGAGGGGTTGAATGACCATAATCTCTGTAGTACTCTGTAGGGAAAAGTTATCTGACCTTGGGTGACAGGAGTTCGTACATCCACAGTATAACTGTTCAGATGGAAATGCATCTTGAAGTCAGATAACTGATGAGTAAGCTCTTTCTTTGGAAGAATGTATGCCTCAGTATGAAGATCATGATCTTTTTTGCTGGCAACTTTTCTCTCCCCTCTTGGAAGAGAGAGCACTTACATTTCCAAACATATGAAGTGTGGGACCATACTGCTATAACAGAATGTGTGGTTGATGCTTGTTGAAGCTATTAGAATTGACTGTTGCATACCTAAGAGGACAGAACGCAAAAAGACATCACAACATCTGAAGTCTCTTTGCCATTGTCAGGGACATAACCCTCACACTGTTTACCAGGTGCTTAATGTGTTAAGCTTCCCCTCACCCTCTATGTTTCTCAGTTGCTTCTGTGCATTGTTTTCAGTCATTGTTCCAGACAGCCCTTGAAGTAATGATGTTAAAGGTAGCATTGCTCATCATTGATGTCAGAAAGCAATTCTTTTGCCAAGTCTGTTTCAGTCAACATTTATGCATGGTAGCATCAAAAGGTTCTAGTATTTTGGTTAACACGGGAACATTCAATTTGAAAACAGTGCAAAGGGAAATGTAGATCAGAATTGTTTTAATAATTTCTAATATTTATAAAAGAGGTGCAGAACATGAAGTTGGGAAGATTCTTTTCAGTCTTAGTTGTAGAAACAAACCTAATACAAAAGAATCACAGACATTTTTAAAGTTCATAGATTACATGTTGTGTAATCTTCAGATATTTGTGGAAACTCAGCAAACAGTGATCAAATCAAATTGAGCTATTTAAAATAGATATAAATGAACAAACCAATCAGTTTTAAAACACTTTCATCTCCTCTTCCCTCAACCCTACTTCCCCATTTAATCTCTTATCTGAATTAATGGGGACAAAACAATTTCTCTTGCGATATTGTAAACTTTAGTCTAATAGAATATTAGCTGAGTGTGGTTTTCTTTTTTTCTTGTGTGGTTATACTGAATAAGGAGCTTTTAAATGAATGTGGTGTTTCTTAATCTTGAGTACTGGATTACTTCCTGATTATATGTGCCTGACCTGCTGTGTACTAAAAACAAACTCATACACTGTTCACCTTGTATTGTGTGTGTAGTACTCAGAAAGTTCTTTCTAATACACAGAGTATTGTATCAGATTGCAGCTCTCACAAAGATAGCAGTAAATCGAAAGGTTTGGTGAAATTGCCCTTGTAATGTTTTGAAAAGTTAGCATATTTTGTAAACATTTGGACTGCTCCATGCTCTTTCCTTGAAGCTTGGGTTTAGGGTGATGTCAGCTTTGACACAAAATAGATCATACTTTTCAAATCCTTGAGACTTTCTAGATCTCAATCTCAAATATCTGTTTCTGATAAATTTCTGATAATAAAATTAATGTTTCTTTTATAGATTGGGAAGAAGGTTTGTGTGTCCTATTTACATATTGCCATTTAATGCCATTTAAGGAATGATCGTTTCCATTTCAGTGTTAGAAATGTCCTCAATTGTTCTATTTCCTGAAAAGTGGTTCAGTTTCCTATAACAATTGAACAAGTTACACAGTTAACGTTGACAAGATCCTGTCTCTGTTTCCTAGAAACATTGTTTCTTCAAGATAATTTGAGCCAACATCTGGTCTTTTTGATAGTAGTGCATCTTAGTAGTAGTTAAAATTTTTCTCTTGCCTCAAGAAAGGAATGTTTCCCAGACAAGCAACGGCTTATGGATCAGGAATGAAAGCTTCCTTAATATTTGCAATTCAAAAAAACCCTTAAATGTGAATACAGAAAAATACAAAACTGTCTTTAACTTTTTATATTCAGCATTCATTATGTTTTTCTTCTCACTGTCATGTCTTTTTACCTTTACCGCTCATACCAGATACCTTTTGGAGCTGAGAACTAAGTGAGGAAGGGAATTATACCAGAATTTTATATATGAGTCTGGGTTTATTCTTGTACATGCAGAATTTATAAATAAGTTTTTTCAATGCAGTTTACTTTGGAAAGCACAGTATCTCTCTTTATCTTATGAATTATGTTTGTCATTCTCTTCCTTTTCTGAGTTTAGAGATGTTTATCACAACTGAACTTGAGATCAATCATAGTGTTTTCCCTTTGCTTCAGTATTTGTTTCTGTTGATTAATAGTAATAGGATAAATATGGAACTATTTCTTAGCCTGTAGGTGTTAAACTGTTTCTTAACGCATTCATCCTCTGTACTGATGGTTGAGAGCCAAGGGCTGGGGGAAACTGTGTGTGCTCTAAAATGTCACCAGGAAAAGGGATCAGATTATTCCTAAACAAAACAAAAAAAATTTTTTTGCTGTTTGAAGAGTTGTCGTGTCTCTTGAGACATCTATCTGAAAAGCATAAGATCAAACTAAACTTCTTGCCTACCAAACAAAGCAAACCCAAAGCATTTCTGGATTTTTATTAATTTTTTTTTCTGACTAAGAGCATTCTGCCCTATATGTTGTTGCAGCAACATACCACTTCAGTTAATATTGATATTTTTTGTTAGATTTCTTGAGGTTCTTCCTAACCTTCATGCTAGTGACAGCAGATTTAGTGTGTGGTAGCTTAGGGTTGTTTTTAATTGAAAAGAAAACATGAAGTCACTGGAGAAGAAAAGGAAAAAAAAAAGGAAGAAAGATTTGCAATCTTTAGGGGACAGTTTTAAGCTTTCCATACCGTTTGGAAAGGTATGCCCCAAACTTTTACTAGTAAAACTAGTTTTCTGCGTGTGATAATTATACACATCTAAGCTATTGTAGATGTGGCATCAAAACCGGTTTGTTTTAGTATCACTTTTAAAAGCATTTGGTGAAGTCTTAAGGCATGTTACTTAAACATGATGATTGTAATTTTTGCAGGTTTCTGTAGCTGCATCAAGTGCTGGAAGAGGATCTCCAGCTGTAACTCTAGTGCAGTTGCCTTCTGGTCAAACTGTTCATGTCCAGGGTGTCATTCAAGCCACACAGCCCTCAGTCATTCAGTCACCACACATGCAAGCTGTTCAGGTTAGCTCTTTTATTGTTACATTTTCATGAATATTTGGTGCCTCATAACTCTTGCCCCCAACCCCATCTTCAGTTTATCTTCAGTGCTGCAAGATGTACTCATATGGTGTGGGAAATGGCAGGGGGGAAGGTGGCAAACTGCCAACCAGTAGCAGCTCTACGAGCATTGTGTAGCGATTCCTTAATGCTTCCTGTTTATCTTTTAAGAGATTGTGTTGTGGAACCCTGAACTTATGCAACAGCAAATTTGTGTAATAATGTGGCCTTTAGTGTATCTTGCAGGTTTTCTGTTTTGTTAAATTCTATGTACATCATGTTTCTAATGAGACTATGAACTCATAAATTTGCAAGTATCTCATACTGTATTTTTGGAGAGCATCTGGATGTAATGGAAGTAAACATGTTATAGTCAAATGATTCCTTGTTGTTTTTAGCAGGCCATGTTAGAGCATCTGGTATTGCTTTTTGTGGGTGTGGATATGTAAAGACCAAAAATAAAGGCAGCCTCAAAATAAACATTTATTTGGCAAATCTTCAAATGTTTAAAATTGCTGATGTTAGAAAACAGGGACTGGTGCAAAATGCTTAAGAGTTTTCAGAGCTTTTAAATAGCGAAAAAGACTAGAGAGAATGAACTTGCAGTGCTTTGAAAATGACTTGGCCTCCCATTGGTGTTTTTCTTGTAGCTAGGAATGCCTTTGCTCTAGTTTTCTTAAAATGTGATTGTGAAATGTCAGCTCAATTGCTTTTTGCAAATAGAATAGATATCTCTGGTGAGAGGCTATATACCTGTTGTATGTCAACTGTTTTACCTGCAGTCATTGCAACATGTTAAGAAAAAGACACGTGTTGTCAGTCTTCTTGAGAAGCTAGCTTTAATGTTTGAGACTTCTTAGTAGCTTTCAAGTATAATAAATAAAAAGGCATATATATGTATAATTTATCTTAGAGATTAGAGAAAAAGAGTAAAACTGTGGCCAGATACTGAATATTTATTTGTAAGCAGTAGGTGTAGATGATGGGGCCTGGTAAGGTTTTGAAGTTCTAGATTGCTATTGAAACAGGCGCAGAAGATGGCAAGACACCTGGGTTTGCTCAAACTTGAAGTCAAATCAGACTATTTGAAATAAATACTTTTTAAATGGAATGATTTCTAACTGTAATTTGCCAGAGTGAACTTTATCAGATAAGCGTATTACAGTCGTTCCTACTTTCTGTCACTGCTTTTCTTCAAGTCAGTATAGTCAGGACATACATGCAAAAGTAGAGGACTTGCTGCAAAGCTCAGAAGGAAGAATTTGTCTGGAATCTCTTGTCAGCTGCTGCTGTGTCTTAGGCGAGTAGAAGTCAACTATTTGTTGTACTGAGTGAACTCTGGCTGTCTTCCCTTTCTCAAAGGAGTAGAGACAGGAAAGCTGTGTCCTGATTAATACTGACTAGTTAGTTCCAGGGTTTTGCTTTGGTTTCATTTGAGCCTGCTAATGGCCAATAAGGTGACTCTACAAGAAGGGCTTGGAGATGCTGTAAAAGACTCCATTACAGAGGTTGTTCAGCCTTCTGTGATCTTCTTACGTACTTTATCCTGCCACCTGGCATTTCCTCCAGATCAGTTGGCTTTAACTTGATATCTTGTCTCTGCCAGACAGTGGGGAACTTGGGAAATTATATCAGTTTACAATAATTAAAAAAAAAAAAAAAAAAAAGTATGCTGGAGGTTGATGTTAAAGCTTCCATGACCTCTCCCTCAAACACCTGCAGCTTTAAACTGGAAGTTGTTAAAAATTTTTTCTTGTAATGCTGTTGCTTTTGGGATGAAAAAAATGCTTATCTGTATCACATTCCTTACTGTTTTCTTAATGTTGTTTTACTTGCAGCAAGGTTTGAAGTTCAGATTGGTATTTGACTTTTCTACTTGCTCCTCACTGTAACATATCATGTATTGGCAGACTAACATGAGCTTGAAGTTAAATTTGTTCAAGTGCAGAGTGGTGTGGTAAAGTTGAAGTCTAAATGATGCCCTGGAAAAAATGACAGTGGTTTCCATTGGTTAGTGTTGTGAACATGGTTGCTTGCTATTAGTACAAGTTGAAACATTTAATTTATCTCTTTGTCTTGATGAAACTTAGAACCTTTTAAATTTCTTGCAGAAAATGTCCTCTTCCACATTAAAACAGTTAAATCGTCATGCAATTTCCTTACTTTCTTCCCAAAGTACAACTGTTCCTGACTTCTTTGGCCCTCTTCACAAACTAGGGGTGGCTATTGGTAACCCTTGGTGGAATGGGAAAGTTTAAAGGCACTAAGGTCTTCTTTTCCTGCTGTTTGTCCTGAGCCAAATAGATTATTACATTTCCCCCCCCGCCCTGCAGAATGAGAGTTCTGTTTTGAGATAGGATGCCCAGACTCTCGGCTGGGTAATACTGTATTAGTTTTGGAGGCTTATGCCAGAGGCTTGAAGGTTGATCCACAAGCAGATCATTGTAGAGTACTGGAGAGAAACGCCTTTAAGAAGATCCCTTTGCTGCTCAGCATCGGTCAATCCTGCAAAGGGATGCATACAAACTTCTTGAAGCTCTTGTATCTCTGCCAGTCAGCTCTGAAGTCCAGTTTGGGGCTATACATCTGTAGACGTGCAAAAGTACCTCTCATTATTTCTAGGTGGTCTTTTTTTTTCATTAGGCAAGCATAGAGTTTTAATGCCATTTCCTACGTATTACTTAGCAAAATGAGGCTACATTAAATATCTTTACACAGAACTGGAATGTAGTAAAATTAACAAGTGAAGAGACAATTTCATTCTGCAATAACTTGTAGTTCCTTCAAGGTGTAGTTTTATAAGTTTGAGTTGGGGTGACCCTGTCCCATAGATTTCTAGAACCTTCCAGCCAGTCATTTTTTCTTGGGATCATGCAGGTTTTGTTTCTGGTATGGAGCATTCAGGCCTGGCGGCTGCATTAGTTCTAAACCTATTCCTTGTCTTCCCTGAGCTGCAGGGAAGCCTCCACTGCACCCAGGTCGAACATTTGAACCTTTTAGTTACTAACTCATATTTGTTCAGTGTTAGCTTAATACAGCGCTTAGTCTGAAACTGCAGTCTGGTCTGTCTTCAAGTGAAAAGGTCGTTTTCCACACTAACTTTACTGCACTGTTTCAGTTTGAAAATCTTACACACCAATAGTTCTGAGTAGTTAAACAAATGAAGAAAATAGCGTGTTTTCCTTGTTCAATAATCACTTTCAGTTCTGTGTAGTAGGATGGTTGCTGGTAAAGAGTGTGATTCAGTTCCAAGCCTTAATGTCATCTTGGGTAATTTTAAGAGAAAAAGAACCTGTGAAAATACTACTAATAACAGTCTGAGAAAATGAGACATTGTGGACTTGTCAGGAGTTTCTAAAACTTGCACATTGTTGATAAGCAATGTATTTGTATTTATGAACATGTGTTGGTAAGTGTAATAAATGTGTGTATTTAAATAAAATTATTTTCTAAATAGCCTTGGTGTGGTTTTGAAGAGGCTTTTGTTTTGTATACTGTTGTATAAGGTGCATTATTGCAGTATTCTGTATTTTAAATGCTTAATTTCATGTTTAATCTTCTGCCTTCAGTACTTTTTCTTGGTGTCATTCACAAAAAAATAACCTGGATTATTTTGATTTCTTCTTTTTCAAATGGAAAATGTCATGTAAGTGGCGATGTGTTGCTAACCTCGTAATTTGTGGTTTGCAAAAAGAAGTCCAAGATCACATGATTAGTGATAAATAAGTGCCCAAACTTCCTGTAGGCAAACATGAAAGGAACTTTGAAAATAATCTTTCTTTTACTCTTTTGCTATCTTCTTTTTTTATGAAGTTATGAATTTCAGAAACTTTGCTATTACAGGTAGCATCGATTGCAGATGAATCTGCAGAATCAGAAGGGATAACTGATTCTCAAAAACGTAGGGAAATACTTTCAAGAAGGCCTTCATACCGGTAAGGACTTTTTATTTTGGTTTTGCTGGTTTTTAAAGGCAGCTTATATATTACAGCAAAACTGTCTGATAAAAGCCAGTGACTTTGTTTTCTCATGGATATGGATTTTCACATATATAAAATTATTTACATTCTTTTTTAGAAAAATTTTGAACGAACTCTCATCAGATGCTCCTGCAGTACCGAAGATTGAAGAAGAAGAAAAGTCAGATGATGAAGGAGCGCCTTCTGGAATTTCTGCGATGGCCATGCCAACCAGCCTCTATCATACTAACACAGGGCAATACAGTATGTTTGCAAAGATACTATGTGATGTTGCAGAACATATATAGAAACAACTTTGTTTCTAAGGGTTCGATAATGAAGTAGAATGGTGAAGAAGAATGAGAGCTTCTGTATTTCTAAATAATTACAATTTTTATATTTAATTTTTCCTAACATGGGTGTTACAAACTTTTAGTCTGTTTCTTGTAATGTTTTTTGGTTGCTAGATTAAGTCCTTCTAGAACTCCTATGCATTAAAAATGTGGAGGTGAGGCTCAGGTGAAATGAAAAATATTGACACTTTTGAGTGAATGTTCAGTGTTATAAATCATTGCAGTTTCAAATTACTGTGATTTGCTATGTATTAGTGCTATTCATTACATGGAATGACAATTAGCGAGTTAGACTTTTTTAAAGTGTAAGGTTTGAGTGTGAAATTATTGCTTTACTTCTAATTCACTTTCTTATGTCTCTTCCTCTCCAATTGCCAAGTAAGAATGCTTAGCTGCAGAATTAACCTTAGTTGTGGTCTCCAACATTTGACACTTCATCCAAATGCAAGTTAAAAGTTAGATTCACAGTTCTGTTCTATATATATTTAGATTATTTTTTTTTATTCCTGTATTCATGTTTAAAACGTTGCATAACTCACTCGCCATAACTTCTTTGGACTTAATCTTATATCATCTGAAGGATAACTTTCTAGCAACTCTTTTTATCAATTATGTATCGGTTAAAGCTTCACTCCTGCAGTTATTCTTTTCATGTCTTTTCATGTGTAGGCACACTGAAATGCAGGTATTTTTCCTTTGATGTAATGACAGGAAAATTGCAACAGAAATGTTGTGGATTTTTTTCCTGAAACAAGAGAACAGAGGAAGTCTATTAAAACATTGCAATGGCATATAAAAGAGGATAGAGTGCCTCTCTAGTTGTGTTCTAGTCACCCTTAGAATTCTTCAGTTAATTTTAATTTATGCAACTAAAGTAATTATCAACACTGAGAAAGCAGAATTTGCCTGCAGAAATTCTGCTTTCTATAGAATAGCCCAGACAGTAATTTTGCTTGGGCTCTTAAGCTGCTTTTCTTACCCATTCTGTAAGGTATAGACATAAATAAACATCTACTTTATGATGTCCAGCATCTGAAGTGCCCTTTTCTGTGGACTTGTGGTCATGCTAAATGACACTTATCCACTATGAAATCTGTCAGGTATCCTTGACCAAATTAAATTATTTTCCTAAATTTTTTTAATTATATTTTTGGTTTGGCTTAGGTTTAGTTTTAAAAATATATACATATTTGCAGTTTCAAGGCTTAAAAAGAAGTGGTGTAGTGTGTTCTAGTGAGCCTTCAAACCTTTAGGATTTCTAAGAAATTAGAAGTTTAGGTTTCTTAATTATAGATTCCTCTAGAAAAACAGACTTGTACTTTTACTAGCAATGTCTTGCAGGAGGTGATTCTTACCTCTTAATTGAGGATGTTTTCATTTGAACATAGCTATAATTCATAGTGACAGGGAAGTGCATAAAAAATAATGAAATCCACAGGTTTTGCTTTCTTGTTCAATCAAATATTTACTTTTGAAAAATCAAACAGAGAGAATCACCAACAATGTGCTTGAATTAACAGTCTGCAAAACTTTAATTAAATCTCATTTATCTTAATATAAGCTTGGCTTTCACATGAGCTGAACATAGAAGAATTCTGTTTTATGCTGTTTTTTCTTTGAATAAGTTATATTTGTAGCCTAAAACAGGTTCTGTATATCTAAGATAATTTAACTTGTTAAATAAGTTCTCAGCCATAATGAGGCATTGCTTCAGGATGCAATGTCAGCCTTCATAGTCTCTCCTGATTCTAACTCAAAACCTTTGCTTTGAGAGCTTTGTCTTCCTGGAAATGGTTTTTCTTACCCAATTTATTAGTTCATTAATTTGATTTACTTTCTTTTAAGTTAAACTTTGTAAGTTAAAATATCACACATCTTTTGCTGCAGTGAAGTCTGTGTGTTCTCTCTAATTTTGCTTAGGAAAAATTACATCAAAATCTGGTCATTACCCTTAAAGTTATTGCTTGCCAGAAAAGTTAGATTTTAAGTTGAATCCAAGTGGTAGCAAGGAAGGTCATCTCTGTGTAGTAGAGGGGGTCTTAATTTGGAATTTACCAAAGAGAGCTTGACTGTTTACTTCTAGTCCTTTATGCATATAAGGCACAGATCTACAGCATTTCTGAGGAGCCATCCTGTTGGCTGCCTGTGATCCTCAGGAACTGCTGTCAGGTAAAACCAGGAACACTGTGTGGGAATGCAGCATCTCCTCTGTTGATTTCAGCCTGGATATGACGTAGAAGGTCACTACATGTATCTATTTTATCTTTAAGTCTCCTGTAAATAGCTCTTTACTTCGGCTTATCACTGTATCCAAGTACTCTTCTCTTCTTGGCCAGCATTGTTGTGTGAGTTCTCTTGTGCAGGCATCCAGCAGTTCATAAATTATGCTTATACAGTGTCCACAGCAATGAAGAACTGGTCTTGGCAGTGTCACTACAGCCCTGGTACAGTACTGTGCCCTGGTTTAAAACAGATATGTTATTACATTTGCTGATTCCTTATTTTCTCTACTGTTCTCTCTATTCCTGCATAGGAAAGGCAATTTAGTTGAAAAGATAATTTTGACTGTATGTTGATGTCTGGATGTCTGGGGTGATTATTTTTGGAAGAACTTGATAAGTAAACTTTTCTGAAAAACAAATATATTTTTTCTGTTAGCAGCAGCGATGGCTGTTCTTTGCTTACTTTTTACCAGCCAAAATGGTATGTTGCCATGGTTTCCAAATATGTTTTTCCTCAGAGATTTTTGGCTTTGGCTTATGGAAGCAGACAGATGGAGAGGCATGATCAGCTAGATAAAATGTCTTTCCCAGTTACCTCCATCAGCATGTGTGTAATATTTCTGTAAGGAGAATGGATAGTTTTGCATAAGGCAGTGTCTCGTGTGTGAGCCTTGTAGCCTGATCTAACTACAAACCTACTCTGTTGGCTATAGTTCTGTCATGTTGGTTATTGAATACTGAAAAAAAATTGGTTTTCCTCATCTGTGGTGGTGGTCTAACTGTGCAAGAGTTGTTTGTTCAGTTGGAGTCTGTGAATTAACCGCTCCACGCTTTGTCTATTTGTGCATATCATGATGTTCTGTCTGAAACGATGTAGGGAAAATTAAATTTACTTGTTCTTTTGCCATCTGTTTGGGTTGCTTGCTGTGTTAGGACAGGTTTTTAACAATTGGAGAATTAAGAAATCTTTTTGGAAAGACCAACTTTAGTTGCTTTTTCCAATTTTGGATGGGAGGGGGAGATCTGATTTTTCTGGATTAGAGCTGTTGATAATACTGAGAAAATGGTATCAGTACCATGTACAGTCCTAGCTAGAAAAGAAGGTGCCACTTACCTCCATCCAACCTGCATGATGTGCAACTCCAGGGACTGTCCAGGAGAGCCCTGTACTCTTCATTGAAGGCCCAATTTCCAGTAGAGCTCCAGCACAATAAAAGTCTGTGCAGTGGTTGAAATCAGGACAGTGAATGGGGTGGGGGGGCAGTGTTGTGTTCTGGGAATATGGCATCACGGTTAGGATTTCACCTTATGGGCCTGGGTTTTTTGTTTAGATGTTGTGCATGTGTGTATGTTTGGCAGCATTCCGTAGCTACTGCCTGCTGGCATTCTGATGTGCTGGCCACGTAAAGGAAGAGACAGACATCCTGGGGTAGTGGTTTTGAAGACTGATAAATAAGGCATGGGGATATAATGGAGCTTCATTGACCCAGGAAGTGAAAAAATTGAGAAGCACCAGGCCTGCTGGTAGTTTCTGGATTTTCAGCAAGTCCCTCTTCCTGGAATGCTGCTTTTCAGACAGAAGAAAGACATTGAGGTGCTGGAGCGTGTCCAGAGAATGGCAACAAAGCTGGTGAGGGGTCTAGAGCACGTCTTATGAGGAGCAGCTGAGGGAACTGGGGTTATTTATTCTGGAGAGAAGGAGGCTCAGGGGAGACCTTATCGCTCTTTACAACTACCTGAAGGGAGGTTGTAGCGAGGTGGGGGTCAGTCTCTTCTCCCAAGTAACAAATGATAGGACAAGAGGAAGTGGCCTAAAGTTACGCCAGGGGAGGTTTAGGATGGTTATTAGGAAAAATTTCTTCACCAAAAGGGTTATCAAGCATTGGGACAGGCTGCCCAGGGAAGTGGTTGGGTCACCATCCCTGGAGGTATTTAAAAGATAGGTAGACATGGTGCTTAGGGACATGGTTTAGTGGTGGATTTGGCAGTGCTAGATTAATGGTTGGGCTCTATGATCTTAAAGGTCCCTTCCAACCTCGACGATTCTATGATTCTATGGCAGTAATCAGTCCTGTAAGGGAGAGAGTTACTGGAGTTTATTCACTCTTGTTTAGAAAGTACTGGATTGTGATCTGAATGAATAATTGCAGGACAGCTGTGACATAATTGTTTACCCAGGCTCACTGTGGAGCCAAGAACCTTGAATGATTCTGTGCTGATGTTTTACTGCTCCCGAACCCAAACTGACTGTTTTTATGTGGTATAGTACTGTGATGGTGTAGACATACCATTTTTGGTGCTAACTTTGTAAGAGGCAGAATTCAGCTGTGTATAACATCTCTGGGAGGTAGAGGTGACAAATCTGTCTGGGAAGCTCCCATGCTGCTGGGAACCTGCTCTTGTCCTGGATCTCGTGAAGAGTAGAGGAGACAATGATTTATTCTTCTTGCTTCTCTCTCTTTCACCCTGCCCCAAAATGGAGCACTTTCTGCTTTGGAGGCCAGACTGAAACAACAACTTGCTCATTTTTTATTTCTTTTTTTTTTTTTCCTCCCTTAATGCCTTATGGATCCTGCGTGTTATTTTAAAAAGGGAGATGTGCTTTTTAACGTGTTATGTCTCTTTCTATTGCCTAACTTTTCTTTTTCTTTTTATGTTTAGTTACTATAACTCAAGGTGGTACAATCCAGATTTCTAATCCATCCTCTGATGGTGTCCATGGACTACAGACATTAACAATGACAAATTCAGGAGCTCCTCAGCCAGGTGCTACCATTGTGCAATATGCAGGACAGTCACCTGATGGCACACAACAGTTTTTTGTTCCTGGAAGCCAAGTTGTTGTTCAAGGTATATTTTATTAGTCTACTGCATTTTAGTTTTTTTTGTAAAACAATTTTTCTTAAAAGGCTTTTTATTTTGTGTTGACATTATTGCACTATTAAATAAAATATTTATGCATAACAAGATGAAATACAGTCTTAGGAGGAGACTCAGTTTCTCTGCTCAATAAAGCAGCTATTTCTTTTCATTAAAAACGTTATGAGGAGGAAATAATGGTACAAAATCACTTTCTGCTTTGAAGTCTCTTATTTGGACTTTGAGAGATATGTTTAATTGCAATAAAGGTGCTGTTACAGATTGAAATGAGATGCTGAGGCTCCATCTCATTTAATATATGAAACTAATTTGTTTTTTTCAGCAGTTAATAAATCTCAGTAAAACACAAGATCTGAAGTTCTTTGAATATATTTAGAGCAGAATTTCCTTGCAACTTACGACTCTTGTAGTTACTAGAAAGAAAATCCTTTACTGAAGCTAGTTTTCTCACAGAAGAACATTTTGTAGGTCCTATAAAATGCACACATATGAATTGAACTGTAAATAGTGAATTCTTGAACCTTGCTGTAGCTTATGCAGGGTTTTTTTTTTCCCTTCCATTGTTCCCAGCCTCTTGGAAATGCTGAGGCAGATTGAGAACCAAAGGTAACTTGGATTCTTATTGATACCAGGGAAAGTAGGGTTGGGATTTGGGTTATGCTGAGGAAAACCTTTGAAAATTGGGAAGAGATTTCTGTATGTAGACACTAAGTTAATGGCTGCCATGGAGGATGTAGGGAATTTATTTTCCCTTTTCCCCTTTTTTTTTATTTTATTTTTTTTTTTAAATAGGTACAGAGAAGTAGGAGGGGAGGGCTATATGAATGCTGTCTTAAGCCAAAACAGCTATCTGAAATAAACCATCAGAAGAGCTAGGAAGACTTTGAATATGTATTCATGGAGTGGATGAGAGTCATCAACTAAATGACACAGATATCTGAGACAGTTGGTTAAGTCCAGATTGAGGCGCTTTTTTTGCCCTAATATGGATGTTTGAAATAAGTTCTGTCTTTAAGTGGCTGTTTCTCTCCCTTTCCTGTAAAGGAAGCCCAGGATGTAAATAAAGCTAATAGCTTGTAGATATCTGAACTTGTTGAGACAATGTTGAATGATGATACCTAATTTGAATTCTTCCATTGCCTGTGGTTAATTCTTTGCTGAAATATATTGTCTTTCCAAGACTCTTGAGAAGCATTTCAAGGAAGCTCTAAGACTATAATATGAAAAAGCCTAAACCAAAATATTAGTTTTCATCATGCAGAGAGTATTGTTATAACTTCCCTAAATGTTATTCTGAATACATTCTTAGCAAAGCCTTAAGAACCAAATTTGGCTGTCCCCCAAACAAATTTCCCACTCTGGTAGTGCGTGTTTTCTGAGTATGAGTCTAATATGTTTTCTTTACATGTGTGTACACATCCCTTAAATTAGAGGTCTTCTCTATCTTTCCAGGTTGACTGTAGTATTTTGTATGTATTGCTTTGATTCTTCAGAGCTTTGGCAGGGGGGAGGGCAGAGAGAGTAGCTCCTCAGTGGTTTCCTAAAACCTCCCTAGTCTGTGAGGAATCACAGAACTTAAAGATTGTATCTGGCAGCACTTCACTTCTTGGGAATTTCATGCAACTGGCAGCCTTCCACAGACTCTTCTTTACAGGGTTGTCCTCTGACAGGGATGTCCTCTAACCTTCCTATTCAGTCTCATTGATGGGCTGAACTACTTGATGGTATAGCCCGTTAAGTGTCTTGCCCATAATGAAAACTTTCAAAACAGATTCAGAGGCAGTTACTGAATATCTGCTATATCCTGTTTCTGGAAGCTTCTGGATGCTTTTAACTAAATTGATTTGTTCTCTGTCCATGCACAGAGAAGTTGATGTCCTGGAATTCTCTGTTCCTTTAGCCCAAAGAAAGTCCAGTACTTTAGTGATGCTCATAGCTGTTGACACAGAAGAAAAATGCTCCATAACATATACAGGGAAAAATACAAAGGAAATAGTAAGTGATCATGAACTCAGAGATGATGAGAAGATAAAAGGTTTGAACTTACTATACACGCTATTGATACTGGAAAGTCTTAAAAAAACCCCCAAACAATAGAACTTAATTACAAAAAGAACTTAATTAAAAAAAGAGTATATAAAAGGAGTATGAAAGCACATGAGGATGTTTACGGTAATACAGATCTCTATGATAATAATTGCATATTGTCAACAAACCTCAGTTATTCAGGATGGAGCGAGACAGTGGAATTAGTTGGATATACAAGTCTCTAATGTGTCCTTAATACAGGTCATCTTGCCTATGCTAGAAAGTCTGTAAGAACATAGTTTATGAACGTTTGTCATTTTTGTACACTTCGTAGTTGACTGTTCACCTAGTATCATGATAGCACAGATTATAATAGAAAAGGAACATTCTGCTTAGCAATCTTTCCACTTATGTATGTTTTTATAATGATTTTGGGTAGACAGCATATAAACTTTATTTGTAATAATCACAGAAGTAAAAGAAAGAAAAAAAAAACAACACAAAAACCCAACAAAACAGCCCAACCCAACACCAAATATCAGTCCTAGGGCAGAAAAGATCTGTTTCAGAATCTTTCAGATAGCATATGTATTTATATTTTTTTCTGAAGTATTGGTTGATGAAGCTCATGTAATAGTGGATGGCATCACATAAACCCTCTGCTTGATATTTTCTGATAACCTGTGATGGGGAAAAAGGATTAGTATAAAAGTGCCAAAGATGTTGATCCAACTGGGTGATATTTAATTTGCTACAAGTTTACATTCATAGGCAAAATAAGAGGCAGTTCTGATGTCCTGATGTTTTCCTAATACAGGTTAAGGGGTTTTTGCTAGCTGAAGCAAAAGGAAGTGTGTAATTATTAGTAAAAGTGAGTGTAGAAAGGTTGTATCAAAAATCATTCTGCTGGGATCTATGTGTGTTTTCATAGTATGGTCAGTGATACAAACAGTGATATTCGAGATCCGTGGCTTGAATTTCTTGCATACTTCAGTTCCGATCTTTTGTTTATATGATCCTGAAGTGGTCCTGTAATCACAGGGCCCTCCTCTTTTGCATTGATGCTTCCGTTATTGCTGTCCTTGGTATAGTTTCACAGCTGATGAATTACCAGTCTGAATTGGGCAACCTGGTCTAGTGGGAGGTGTCCCTGCCTATGGCAGGGGGGTTGGAACTCGATGATCTTCAAGGTCCTTTCCAACCTAAACCATTCTATGATTCTATGAATTTGTTTATTACAGACAAAAAGCCTTAGAAGTTTGCTATGCCCCATATACTGACCAGTGCCTGAACTGGTCTGAAACTAATTTCATTTAAATGGATATAAACAAGGAGTAGCTCTGTTAGAGCTTAGATATGTTTTTATTTTTTAAATTTTTTATTTTTTAAATTTTTAAATTATTTTAAATTTTTAAATTTTTTATTTTTTATTTTTTTTTAAACTAAGTCAGGCAGATCTCTTGGATTTATTTTGAAAAAGGAGGGAACTGGGGAGAGGTAGCCCTTATCCAGAGTTATTGTGCTGCCTGTTACAGCATCTGAAATCACCAGCTTTAGGTTGACTGACTTTGTTGGAGCTTTCCTCAATCTTTTCTGAAGCTTTTAACTGAAATTAAATGCGTGGGTTGTGAGGTCCCCACACCCCACTGCAATGAGCTTTAGCCTTTCATTTACTTATTTGTTATAGCTTATTAAGCTTTCCTGTCTCTCACATCTTTCCAACAGTTCTCTGCCTTTTAGTGGAACTGCTCCAATCAAAACAATTGCATGTCTTTTTAAAATTTCCCTATTTTCAATCCAATCATGACTTTATCATTCTGATTCATTCATGAATTCTAGAGCCACGTTTTAATTTCTGTCAGTCAGTGCTGTGAATTTTCAGGTCTTGTTTTACAGCCAGCTTAGTGGTGAGTGCTTTCTGTAGCTTTATGAATAATTCAGGGAAAAAGAACAAAGCTAGGCTTATAGAAACATGGAAGAGGAAGAAAAAAAGGGGTTACTGGAAAAAGAGTTCTTTAAGCTGCAGATGCAGTGAGCTGTTCCAGTGACAGAGCATATTAATGACAGTGGTAAGCAAGTGAGGTCACTGTGATGTCAGTGCTCTTGCCTGTAATCCTGCACATGCTTGCTAGTTTGGAACAGTTCATGCTGAGCTCTGGTAGAGGAACAGGAGAATCGTGTGTGCAGAAGCTGATCATGGCTGTAACAGGAGATGAAACAGGTAAAAATTTTGTTAGTCTTTTACATTATATTTCTGGGTGGCTAAGAAGTGCTTACTTGGTATTTGTGACATTTTCTTTTAAACCTGTTGCTGTAACTCTTTCGTCTTTCAAAACTGGTACAAATAGCTTCTGGTTATATCTGCTTAGTGTAGGATTTCAGGGCAATTTTAACAGTTTCATTTGGGGAGGGGAAAACCACTGTTAGTGCATGAGTTCTTGCGCAGATTGATTCAGATAACTTATCTTTACTCTTTGAGGCAGGATTTTGGTGAAAAATCCACCACTCTTTTAAATCCTTCTTTATTGTGGAGATAGTCATATATGTTACTATGTTTATAATTGTTTTATTTTGTGAAAATGACACTGCTTTTTTGTTTAGCAGTAAACACTTCAGATTTGATAGCTAAAATAGGCTTAAGCATAGCTGTAAGAGAAAGGTGTGCATTGTTTCAGTAGTGTAAACAAACCCTATGCTTTTATTATTAAAGAAAATACTGAAGGCAAACAAATTTGAGAGAGCAATAATTTTAAGTATTGTAACGCCTGCTTGTTTTCTCCTCCGCTGTTAAAATGGTCTGTTCCTCAGCTAATTGAGTTCAAAAGGCTGACGTCATTAGATTTCCTGGAATCGTGTTGCAGTAGGGAACTGGAAAAGTTAAACTCCAAACAAGATACACATTGACGTCAGCTCCAAGTCATGCTGCGATTTAGTCAGTTCCTTTCTGCTTCGTCAATTGCCTCCGGCAGATCTGTAATGTTAACCAATTCGCAGCCAGTACCTACGTGCTGCTGTTTGGTGCTGGTACATATTGTTTCATTAATCCAAAGATAAGTATCTTCTACAGATCCAGGGTTTCGTTTGTTTGGGTTTTTTTTNTATCAGTCCTAGGGCAGAAAAGATCTGTTTCAGAATCTTTCAGATAGCATATGTATTTATATTTTTTTCTGAAGTATTGGTTGATGAAGCTCATGTAATAGTGGATGGCATCACATAAACCCTCTGCTTGATATTTTCTGATAACCTGTGATGGGGAAAAAGGATTAGTATAAAAGTGCCAAAGATGTTGATCCAACTGGGTGATATTTAATTTGCTACAAGTTTACATTCATAGGCAAAATAAGAGGCAGTTCTGATGTCCTGATGTTTTCCTAATACAGGTTAAGGGGTTTTTGCTAGCTGAAGCAAAAGGAAGTGTGTAATTATTAGTAAAAGTGAGTGTAGAAAGGTTGTATCAAAAATCATTCTGCTGGGATCTATGTGTGTTTTCATAGTATGGTCAGTGATACAAACAGTGATATTCGAGATCCGTGGCTTGAATTTCTTGCATACTTCAGTTCCGATCTTTTGTTCATATGATCCTGAAGTGGTCCTGTAATCACAGGGCCCTCCTCTTTTGCATTGATGCTTCCGTTATTGCTGTCCTTGGTATAGTTTCACAGCTGATGAATTACCAGTCTGAATTGGGCAACCTGGTCTAGTGGGAGGTGTCCCTGCCTATGGCAGGGGGGTTGGAACTCGATGATCTTCAAGGTCCTTTCCAACCTAAACCATTCTATGATTCTATGAATTTGTTTATTACAGACAAAAAGCCTTAGAAGTTTGCTATGCCCCATATACTGACCAGTGCCTGAACTGGTCTGAAACTAATTTCATTTAAATGGATATAAACAAGGAGTAGCTCTGTTAGAGCTGAGATATGTTTTTATTTTTTAAATTTTTTATTTTTTAAATTTTTAAATTATTTTATATTTTTAAATTTTTTATTTTTTATTTTTTTTTTAAACTAAGTCAGCCAGATCTCTTGGATTTATTTTGAAAAAGGAGGGAACTGGGGAGAGGTAGCCCTTATCCAGAGTTATTGTGCTGCCTGTTACAGCATCTGAAATCACCAGCTTTAGGTTGACTGACTTTGTTGGAGCTTTCCTCAATCTTTTCTGAAGCTTTTAACTGAAATTAAATGCGTGGGTTGTGAGGTCCCCACACCCCACTGCAATGAGCTTTAGCCTTTCATTTACTTATTTGTTATAGCTTATTAAGCTTTCCTGTCTCTCACATCTTTCCAACAGTTCTCTGCCTTTTAGTGGAACTGCTCCAATCAAAACAATTGCATGTCTTTTTAAAATTTCCCTATTTTCAATCCAATCATGACTTTATCATTCTGATTCATTCATGAATTCTAGAGCCACGTTTTAATTTCTGTCAGTCAGTGCTGTGAATTTTCAGGTCTTGTTTTACAGCCAGCTTAGTGGTGAGTGCTTTCTGTAGCTTTATGAATAATTCAGGGAAAAAGAACAAAGCTAGGCTTATAGAAACATGGAAGAGGAAGAAAAAAAGGGGTTACTGGAAAAAGAGTTCTTTAAGCTGCAGATGCAGTGAGCTGTTCCAGTGACAGAGCATATTAATGACAGTGGTAAGCAAGTGAGGTCACTGTGATGTCAGTGCTCTTGCCTGTAATCCTGCACATGCTTGCTAGTTTGGAACAGTTCATGCTGAGCTCTGGTAGAGGAACAGGAGAATCGTGTGTGCAGAAGCTGATCATGGCTGTAACAGGAGATGAAACAGGTAAAAATTTTGTTAGTCTTTTACATTATATTTCTGGGTGGCTAAGAAGTGCTTACTTGGTATTTGTGACATTTTCTTTTAAACCTGTTGCTGTAACTCTTTCGTCTTTCAAAACTGGTACAAATAGCTTCTGGTTATATCTGCTTAGTGTAGGATTTCAGGGCAATTTTAACAGTTTCATTTGGGGAGGGGAAAACCACTGTTAGTGCATGAGTTCTTGCGCAGATTGATTCAGATAACTAATCTTTACTCTTTGAGGCAGGATTTTGGTGAAAAATCCACCACTCTTTTAAATCCTTCTTTATTGTGGAGATAGTCATATATGTTACTATGTTTATAATTGTTTTATTTTGTGAAAATGACACTGCTTTTTTGTTTAGCAGTAAACACTTCAGATTTGATAGCTAAAATAGGCTTAAGCATAGCTGTAAGAGAAAGGTGTGCATTGTTTCAGTAGTGTAAACAAACCCTATGCTTTTATTATTAAAGAAAATACTGAAGGCAAACAAATTTGAGAGAGCAATAATTTTAAGTATTGTAACGCCTGCTTGTTTTCTCCTCCGCTGTTAAAATGGTCTGTTCCTCAGCTAATTGAGTTCAAAAGGCTGACGTCATTAGATTTCCTGGAATCGTGTTGCAGTAGGGAACTGGAAAAGTTAAACTCCAAACAAGATACACATTGACGTCAGCTCCAAGTCATGCTGCGATTTAGTCAGTTCCTTTCTGCTTCGTCAATTGCCTCCGGCAGATCTGTAATGTTAACCAATTCGCAGCCAGTACCTACGTGCTGCTGTTTGGTGCTGGTACATATTGTTTCATTAATCCAAAGATAAGTATCTTCTACAGATCCAGGGTTTCGTTTGTTTGGGTTTTTTTTATGCTCAAATGAATAATGATTCATGCCTTGTTTAGCCAGTTTAGTGGTGAAGTTAAAAACCCTTTGATAATCTAGTCCCATCATTATGACTCACAGAAGGGGAGAATAGCCATACTAATANGTGTCCCTGCCTATGGCAGGGGGGTTGGAACTCGATGATCTTCAAGGTCCTTTCCAACCTAAACCATTCTATGATTCTATGAATTTGTTTATTACAGACAAAAAGCCTTAGAAGTTTGCTATGCCCCATATACTGACCAGTGCCTGAACTGGTCTGAAACTAATTTCATTTAAATGGATATAAACAAGGAGTAGCTCTGTTAGAGCTGAGATATGTTTTTATTTTTTAAATTTTTTATTTTTTAAATTTTTAAATTATTTTATATTTTTAAATTTTTTATTTTTTATTTTTTTTTTAAACTAAGTCAGCCAGATCTCTTGGATTTATTTTGAAAAAGGAGGGAACTGGGGAGAGGTAGCCCTTATCCAGAGTTATTGTGCTGCCTGTTACAGCATCTGAAATCACCAGCTTTAGGTTGACTGACTTTGTTGGAGCTTTCCTCAATCTTTTCTGAAGCTTTTAACTGAAATTAAATGCGTGGGTTGTGAGGTCCCCACACCCCACTGCAATGAGCTTTAGCCTTTCATTTACTTATTTGTTATAGCTTATTAAGCTTTCCTGTCTCTCACATCTTTCCAACAGTTCTCTGCCTTTTAGTGGAACTGCTCCAATCAAAACAATTGCATGTCTTTTTAAAATTTCCCTATTTTCAATCCAATCATGACTTTATCATTCTGATTCATTCATGAATTCTAGAGCCACGTTTTAATTTCTGTCAGTCAGTGCTGTGAATTTTCAGGTCTTGTTTTACAGCCAGCTTAGTGGTGAGTGCTTTCTGTAGCTTTATGAATAATTCAGGGAAAAAGAACAAAGCTAGGCTTATAGAAACATGGAAGAGGAAGAAAAAAAGGGGTTACTGGAAAAAGAGTTCTTTAAGCTGCAGATGCAGTGAGCTGTTCCAGTGACAGAGCATATTAATGACAGTGGTAAGCAAGTGAGGTCACTGTGATGTCAGTGCTCTTGCCTGTAATCCTGCACATGCTTGCTAGTTTGGAACAGTTCATGCTGAGCTCTGGTAGAGGAACAGGAGAATCGTGTGTGCAGAAGCTGATCATGGCTGTAACAGGAGATGAAACAGGTAAAAATTTTGTTAGTCTTTTACATTATATTTCTGGGTGGCTAAGAAGTGCTTACTTGGTATTTGTGACATTTTCTTTTAAACCTGTTGCTGTAACTCTTTCGTCTTTCAAAACTGGTACAAATAGCTTCTGGTTATATCTGCTTAGTGTAGGATTTCAGGGCAATTTTAACAGTTTCATTTGGGGAGGGGAAAACCACTGTTAGTGCATGAGTTCTTGCGCAGATTGATTCAGATAACTAATCTTTACTCTTTGAGGCAGGATTTTGGTGAAAAATCCACCACTCTTTTAAATCCTTCTTTATTGTGGAGATAGTCATATATGTTACTATGTTTATAATTGTTTTATTTTGTGAAAATGACACTGCTTTTTTGTTTAGCAGTAAACACTTCAGATTTGATAGCTAAAATAGGCTTAAGCATAGCTGTAAGAGAAAGGTGTGCATTGTTTCAGTAGTGTAAACAAACCCTATGCTTTTATTATTAAAGAAAATACTGAAGGCAAACAAATTTGAGAGAGCAATAATTTTAAGTATTGTAACGCCTGCTTGTTTTCTCCTCCGCTGTTAAAATGGTCTGTTCCTCAGCTAATTGAGTTCAAAAGGCTGACGTCATTAGATTTCCTGGAATCGTGTTGCAGTAGGGAACTGGAAAAGTTAAACTCCAAACAAGATACACATTGACGTCAGCTCCAAGTCATGCTGCGATTTAGTCAGTTCCTTTCTGCTTCGTCAATTGCCTCCGGCAGATCTGTAATGTTAACCAATTTGCAGCCAGTACCTACGTGCTGCTGTTTGGTGCTGGTACATATTGTTTCATTAATCCAAAGATAAGTATCTTCTACAGATCCAGGGTTTCGTTTGTTTGGGTTTTTTTTATGCTCAAATGAATAATGATTCATGCCTTGTTTAGCCAGTTTAGTGGTGAAGTTAAAAACCCTTTGATAATCTAGTCCCATCATTATGACTCACAGAAGGGGAGAATAGCCATACTAATACACAGGCTTTTTTTCATCATAAATAATATAGCAGGCTTTTTATCTCCTGGATAGTCACTGAAAGAACTCAAGTGCAGGGATGCTCTCTAGTGTTCAGCCAGTTACTTTTTCCAAGAACGTACTGATACAAGGTGGTTGAATTTTTTGTTTGTTTAGTTGTTTTTTTTTCTCTCAAAGCTTAATTCACAAGGTTAGTTGTACTCTTCTGAATGTGGTTTGGGTTTTAGGTTGGTTTTTGGTTTGTTTGTCTTCCTGTTAATAATTTCCTTTTTGTAGGTGTCAACTCAGAGCTTCAGATTTTCAGTGACTTTTTAGTCCCTTGCAATTTTAAGGAGGAAAAAAAAAAATGACCTGGGGCAATGTGTTAGGGAAACACACCATCTCCAGGTTTGTTGCTTTATTAACAATCTCAGCCCTACTTCTGATATGTTAGGAATGACTTTAAACTTCCATGGGGTTTCATTAGAAATGGCCACAGAGGTTTATCAGTCTGGATCAAGGTGTGTGGGATTTTTGTCTCAGATCCGAAATGGAAGGGACCCTTCTCTGCAATGTGTAGATACATTATTAGACTTAAATGATGAATTTTTTCAACATATTTTTTCCTCCCTGCTTAAGGCTTGTTTCATCTTTTTTTGGATAATATACAAAAATTTTGCAGACTTTGAAACAATTGATTTGCAATAATGTATCATAAAGTACATATTACTGCACAACTAAAAGATACTTTGTCAGTGCAATGTTTTTTGCTTTTTTTTTCCCCAGCTGCAGTTTCTGGGTTTACAAGGTCTGTACCACCAAAATGGTTAATTATCTCTGTTACCAGGCTGCTAGGTTTTTAAGTGAGCCAACTGTTAGGTAGGGACAGACACTACTGGAACCTGGTCAAACTATTCATGCAACATGTTGTTACTTACAGTGGTGTTTGCTGATCCCAGCTGAGATAGGGACTCACTGTTGTTAAGCCATGTTGCAGGTACATTATCGCACTGAGTCCTCTTAAGAGCAGCAGTAAGTCCTGTTAGCTGACATCTGAGTGTAAATCGAACAAAGGCAGCAAAGTAGTTGGTCTTTTCAGGCTGAGGTGACCTTGGTTATGAGTCTTTCCCCATGGCTTGATCTACAAAATTATTCACTGTGATTTCTAATTCATTGTAGCTAATGCAAACTAAGATAACATCTCTTTTTTTACCTAGTGATGAGAAAGAGAAAAAGGTAGCTCTTACCATAGAGTCTATATAATATATGTACTGTGGCCAGCATAAAGGTGAGCCTGAAGAGTTTCTAAAACTCCATTTTTATAAATACTGAGCTGAAGTATCATCCAATTGATATAACTGGGACTGCTAACAGATGTGGAGAACTTAAAGGGTTAAGGAATTATGTTGTAGATATACAAGAAGACCAAGCCCTGTGTTCACTGTTCAGGGTGGCTGCCTGTTAGTGCTCACAGGGCTGTCCTGCGCTGATTTCTCTCTCCCTCCCCGATCCCCAGGGGATTATCCCTAACCCAGGTCAGTTCACTGGTCCAGTTCATCTTGTAATTCCACAAACACTTTTACCCCCAGGACTGAGAGAGGGGGGAGGTGCAAAGTGTTTAAGCTGATAATGATTTCAGGACATGGCTGTGGAATTGTAGTCTAAACACAGCTTGATCCTATTTTTTGTATTCAGTTAGTGAAGAACCCGCATGAACTTAATAAGAATAATAGTATTTTTTTTGTTAAGTTTTGGTTTTGATTTTTTTTCCTCCTGTAGTTGACCGATGTCTCTTTACTGCTCTACCTGTCAGCCTCCACAAAATGTTTTTGTCTACATTTTATTTTTCCAAGTTAAGTTTTTCCATTATTTGAATTGCTTTAAAGAATTAAAATATAAAATAATGTAGCAGCCCCTGAAATTTCATCTTTTATATTTAGTTACTTTAATGACAAAAATTGAAGTTTTGTTCTGCAATAATATAAAATACTTATGGAAAGGAATAGGTAAATACTTGCTTATGATTTGAAGAGGGATATATTTTTTGTTTGATTTTTTTTTTCTGTGTCAGACAAGACACAAGTACTTAGGATTTTTGCATTGTTTTAAAGTTGGGGTACATCATGTAAGAACAAAGTACCTCAGAAATAGAGAAATGAGGTGAGACTATCAGGAAGGTATTGATTCCAAATAACACGTCAGATTTCAGATCTGCGTTTAGCTTGGGGAGAGCTCAAAATTGGTAAGCTCAGGAGCTGAATCTGAACTTTTGCACTCTGATTTACTGTGTAGCTACACCCCTTCCTGTGCAACCACCACTACCTCTTCTTGCCTGCCAGTCCTGCAGCATTCTATTTGTGGTCGTCTTGCTCAAGGAACATACTCCTGTTCACCATGAGCACTTGTCTGTTCCTTTTCATTTTGGCAACAGCAGCTCTCACTGGTTTTCCAAGGGTTGCCAAGCTGCTGCTGTAAAGGGAGGAGAGGCAGTAAGTTTGGTGCTGTTGGTGTCACAGGGAAGGAGGAGAAAGTTGACTTCTGAAGCAAGTAGACTCCTGAAGCCTCTGTTAGAGGAAAGGGGTAGCATACAAACCTCAGTGGCTACAACAGCAGGAAAATCTTTTCATGGGATTGTTGAAACAGGAAATAAGTGTGGATGCTCTGACATTGTTTCTCAAACAGCTTTCCCTATGTTGTCTGAAAAGAGCCATGTGGAAGCTTTCATAGGCTTAAGTCTGGCTGGCTAGTGGGGCCACATGCTAGAGCAATTTAGATAACTTATTTTACAGTGTGGAAATAAAAGCTAGTATGATAACAAATATAGTTGTGACATTGCAGGCCTGTGAAATATTTTATGTAGCAGGGATCATGGATAACTCATCAACAGAAATCTGTTATTTCCAGAGAGACTTTTGCATAGTTCTTTCTTGCCATAAAGTTTAAAATATGATTCTTTTTTACAGCTGCCACTGGAGATATGCCAGCTTACCAGATTCGGACTCCCAGTACTACCTTACCTCAGGGAGTGGTAATGGCAGCTTCGCCAGGGACTTTGCATAGCCCTCAGCAACTGGCAGAAGAGGCAACACGCAAGAGAGAGCTGAGACTTATGAAAAATAGGTAAGACTATGTAACAATTAATAGTCAGTGTTTTAAAACCAAAAACCACAAAATGTTCTAATGAAGTTTTCTTCTTAAGGTCATGAGCACTGCCTGTGATTGACGAAGGGAAGGCAAGAAATTCTTTGTCAGTCATCCCACATCCTTATAGCATTGAGTATTGGCTGTCAACTCTGGAAAGTTAGAGTTGACCTTATCAACATGGATTTTTAGTTCTAAAATATTACGGTAATTCAGAAATCAGTATTAGTGTTGTTCTTTCTGATAATTTCTGTGATGATCTGGAGGTATACTTATTGTTGAATTTTTTTATATTTTTGTTTCCCTACTGGCAGTAAAATGACCGGTACGGGTTTGTTCATCTTGAAACATCCCACCAAAGAATTGGTTAGGAAAATATCTGAGGATCTCATTAGCAGCTGTCCATTAATGATGCTATGAAGAGGACTTATTCTAGAATGGAATGATAATGATAGGCTTTCCTAAGTACTTGGCCGCTGGGATAAGTCATTGTGCAGTGCCCCTGTCATTTTGTGAGGCATATTGTGCGAAGTGGCCGTATATCTTTTAATTAGTTGGCGTGGACTTGACTGTATGCTGTAAATGCCAGTCTTTCTCTGTGCATTCTTCTTGCTGTTCTTAGGGGACTCTTTCTTTTTTTAAGTGTGTAGCCACTGCTATCAATGGCAGTTAGATTAACGGAAGTAGTGTGCTATGTAGATCTCTCATACATTGAATAGCCACTTGCTTTGTGATTGAATTTATGGTATTGCTTTGCTCTCATGCCTGTCCTTTATTTTAAATTACTCACAAGGATCACTGCATTGTTGTGCCTTTTTTTGTTTCTCCTCTCTTCAGTTTTAAAACTAGTGATTATGCTCTCTCTCATATAACTTGCTGGAAAGTTACACTCTCACAATTTGACAATTTGTTATGTTCCAAGATGTTAAAGGAGTGGACTCCCAGTGCTTCTAAAATTTCTTCTGGAATTGAACGCTTATTCAGTCACATGCTTCTGAAAATATTACCCAAAGTGTAATACCCAAAGCCTCAGTATTGTGAGAATACGGAATTCTGAGCAGAACTATGAGAATGGCTCCAGACTGCCATTTGCCAGATAAAAAAAAACCCCAGATGCATGTGGCTGAAACGTGCCCAGGTGGGCAATACTGAAATGCTATTTAATTGTATTTGTTTGGACATAAATTTTACTGTAGATTGTTACATTAAGGTAAAAAATTACAGCAGATTGTAAACTTGGCATCTAGCTTTTAGCTGAAAAGAGTAGTGTTATGCTTGTATTTTCTGAAAGTAAATTCTTTGGGTTTGGTTTTAAGATTTTGATTGCAGAAGATAATACTCCTGATAAACACACAAAATGGAATGTGACTGGAAGAAGAATTGCTGCTTTCAGTCTTAATGTTTAGTACAGTTCAAGTCAATACATTATCAGTTGCTCACTGTTTTTCTCAGTTCTTCTATGTATTAATTCCATCTTTGTATTTGTTGATGCTGAATTTGTTTCAAGTTCTAGTTGTTTTGAATTGTATTTCAATCATGTTATTGTTTATGGCTGCTATCTGCTGTTCTGTTTGTGCAATCCAACAGTTGGTGGTGGTTGTTGTTGTTATTGTGGAACTGCAGGGATTGCAGGTAATTTCATTTATCCAGTGTTTGCCATATTGTGGCTGTTCCTGTAGTCATTTGCCTTGTATTGGTTCCAGGGAAGCTGCCAGAGAATGTCGCAGAAAGAAGAAAGAATATGTCAAATGTCTTGAAAATCGTGTGGCTGTGCTTGAAAACCAAAACAAGACTCTCATTGAGGAACTCAAGGCCCTCAAAGATCTTTATTGTCATAAAGCAGAATAACTGTCTTTCATTTGGACCTTGTTTATTATGAACTTTAATCAAGGCATGAGAGGAAGCAATTCTACAGATTGCCATATGAACTTGAGAAAGAGACACTTGAGGCCCTTGTGGAACCCAGTTTTGCTTAGTGTTTTCAGACTGATTTGGGAGATATTCCAAAATTTGGAATTCTGTCATAGTCTCCATACTCTGCTGAGCTTTCTAATGGCATGCAAATGGCTTTTTTGTTTGCACTTTTTACTTCTGCTTTTTGCAGGGAAGCTGCTAAAGAATGTCGACGTCGGAAGAAAGAATACATAAAATGTCTGGAGAGTCGTGTTGCAGTGCTAGAAGTTCAGAACAAGAAACTTATAGAGGAGCTTGAAACCCTAAAAGACATTTGCTCTTCCAAAACAGATTAGTAAAAATATTTATTATACTGTGAACTGACTAAAATATGTCCAGTTGCTTTATAAGGCAATACATAGCCAATATGAATTATGGCTTTCTCTTTGTGTCATTTATATTATATTCCAACTTCTAACATTCCTGAAATGCTTTCCTGCTTTTCATCGATTCATAGCTCTGATTTCAGGTTTTTTCATGTTCCTCCCTTCCATCTCCCAAGGAGCCAAATGTTAAAAAAATGTAACAAAGTAAAAAAGCGTATAATTTCTAAGAGCTGTTTCTTTGCCATATATTTACATACTACTTTTTACATGTTACTGAGTGTCCTGCACATACAAAATATTTTACAGTTGTTTTAGATTAATCATAAAGATGATGCATCCAGTAATACAAGAACATCAAACAACCCAAGGTATCTCAGGAAAGAGTTTATAAAAGAATGCTATGATTACATATATGTACTAGCGTACTAGTCTACAGATGATTTTATGGCATATTTTTATATTAGTTGCTTTGTGGAAAAAAGTATTGTATTGCTGTCACCGAGTGCCATGGCAAAAGATAGTTTTTAATAGAACCATGTTGTTTAACCTGTGTAGTGTCTGATTTCCTTTAAACATCTGGTTATTTGAGATGCTTTAAAACCCATGAGTACCTGGAAGAGGACAAAGGCAAAAAGCGTACCTAAACTCATGACATGATGCAAGTATATTGTAAATAGCTGAAAGAAGCTCTCTGTTATATGGCTGCTATTTCCTTAAATTTTCTGTATTTTCTGATATTTGATTTATTAGAGGTCTATATATATCAAAATTCAATTTTGCATCCTGAATACTTCCTATTCTACATTCTGGACAGTTGTAGACAGTTGCCTATAGCAAAGGCTGATGGTGTAGTTCTTCTCACACTTTCTGTAAAGTACTGAGAGGAAGTAAAGGTGACTTAAAGAAGGAAGCTTTCCAATAAACAGTAACTATCTGCTGATTCACAGGGTTCTGGAATAGCCTTTAGGTGAGAGCTGAAGATTTTTAAAAATAAACACATGCTTAAACCAGATTAAAGTTCTGGTAAATGTAGTACATGCCAACTTTCCATTGTGCTTTGAAAGAAAATAATGCTTATGCAAAATTGCTTCTGGGTATTTCTTTAATTCAGGAATGATCTAATTGATTGTTGGCCAGTACAGTCTATGAGCAGAGTATTCGTGAGCTTTGCAGGAACTAGCAGCACCATTGCCTTGCTGATGTGGTAGGAAGAAAGGCTTAGTTTCTACTTAATTTGCTTTACTGGGGGGAGTGTGTGTGTGTGGAGGAGGGAAGGGATAGAATTGTACTGTTACTAAAGTTACTGAGACTTCTTCACTTAATTTAAAATGAAATCACATTTAACCCAGTCTTCGCTCTGACACTGTTGGGGCAGGCTGTGTATCTTTTTTTTAAAATCTGGTTTTCTTTTAGCTTTCCCAAATTACTTGAAATGCACAGGATGCATTTGCTCAAAATGTACATTCTCAAATCTTTTGAAAATCCCACTAGGTACCTCAGTGAGACCATTTGTAAGAAGGAGTATTATCTCTCATTTCCCGCAGTCACATCAGTTGATTTAAAAAGGAAACAGGCTGCCTTTTGGACCCACAGGCTCTGCTTCAGGTCTGGAACAAAAGTAAAGTAAACATTGAAACATCTGTTTTACTGTGAAAATACATCTTAAGTGCTAAAGTCAGCAAAGGTTAAAGGTTCTGTGAAAGCTGGACAGGGTGAATACAGTCTGCAGGTCCATGTTGCAGCCTCTAGACTGCAAATTGTTTGTTGTGGCTCTATCACTAGAATCTGTTTTCTGTTACTGGTAGGCATTGGTCCTGACTCTCAAGGGATTTGGAAACTTAAGCGGAAAGAAACTTGGGTGCATGGTGGATGTCTCTCCAGTAAAAACTTTTGTTATCTTCCCAATAGTATCTGGTCCTAACTATAATTAGAAATTTGATAGGAGGAATCCTTGTCTGTTCCGCATCTGTGTAGTCTACAGTCATTTCTTTGTTAATACTTTCAAAACATTCGATTAATGGTTACTTTTTATTTAAATTATTACTTGGGGGGGGGGGTGCATTGTTAATAATGGGAGCTAAATCCAAATGCTATTGGCGTGTTTGGTCATTCTGGAAATCTCAATTTGATCTGTTTATCTGCACCAGAGAGAAGTATCCTTCTTCAGAAAAGTCAGTTGCGCAAAACCTGGCTCATTTAGACTAAGACTAGGAAAAAAGAAAAGTTTACGATGTATTATTCTTTCTTTCTCAGTAATTCACTTTGGTGTAACATTAATTTTGACAGGATTAGCAACACACATTTCTGTATTTTAAAGTGAAAATGGGTGAGTTTGTTGGTGAATAAGAAGATTTTAAGATGTACGGTCGGTAAACGAGAATCAAGATGCATCTTGTTGTGAAGGAAATAACTTATTTGAAAATGAGCAAAGGCAGGTCTTTACAAATGCCAAGAATTTGCTGCCAAATTGCTATTGCAAAAATTACTACTTAAAAGAATAAATCCAGTTCTGAATTGTTTTGAGAGATTGTACGTTTGTGAGAGTCTTCCCTGAGATTAAACGAAGATTTGAAGGAAAACTCAGTGTACCACTGGGGTTTGTTAGAGAAATAATACCAAAATACTTACTTGAGACGGGTACCAAAATACTTATGTGAGATGGGACTGCTGGAGCCTGGGTCTCTGTTCAAGCAGCATATCAGATGGTTAAAGTGATAGATAGGATATATACTAGGATATACAAATTAGTTTAGATTATAAAGGGAAATAAATCATATTAAGTCTTCCTTCAGTTTATTTTCTTCTCTTTACAGTGTCAATATAGCCCTCTCAAGTTTTAGATCAGCTGTGGGACTCGCTTTATTCTATGTCAGTGTCATGTTTCTGAATGTATGTCAGCACTGGAATCCAGAGTAGATGCACGTGTGCTATGAATGAGAATTTTTCTTTCGACTTGCTGTCCATCAAGTTTGCATTTGTGCCTGCAAGTCCTCCACTTGCTAGTGCTCCTCGCCAAGGGCAGAAAAAGTAAAAATGGCTGGAACTATTCATCATTACTTCTTACTCTTTATGGAAGAAAACTGAAATTTGATTGGGGTCTGAATTCACAACTGCCAAAGTTGTTGGGAGGTGACACTAACACATTTCAGGAGCTGTGCTGCCTAGCAGTCCAGGCAAAACTGCCTATGTTTCTATAATGCTACCGACATTCTGGAAACCAGACAAATAAAAGGTCAGTTTATAATGATTGTGTTGGACTTCTTACGGTAAATCTTAGGGTTTTTATTGAAATTGGTTACTGATCTTTTTTCTGAGGATGCATTTTGAAGGGAGAGAGGAAACTGATGTCTGCATTTTGTCTCTCTCTTCACTTTGTGACCACTTCTGGTCAAAAAGGCCAAACAAACTGTTTGCAGAGAATTACCAAGTGGATCAGACACTGAGCTCAAAGCATTTCCTTCAGTGACAACGGCTGAAAAAGCTGTCCCTTTGAGTTTCTTCATGCCTCATTCTTTGTGTAAATGATAGATCCATCCCTTTTCCTAAAAGTGTTATCATGTAAAATCGTACAGTGCAAGCATGCAAGCTGTTGATTTTTGTGACTGGTCTGTGATGTGGCTGTCAATCACATACCTAAGGAAACACAGTATCAGTGGCTGTTGTTGATCATGCGAGTTACTGGGACTTGCCCTCTGTCCCTGTTTTACTACTTAAATTCTCAGTTGAACCAGGCTTTGGGTTCAGTACTCTTTCCAAAGAGCTTCTTGACCACAAGATCAAAACCCATGTTCTAGCATGTGTATGTTTTTAGTTTTAATGCCTTTTCACACAATTTGATGCTGTTTCTACTCTCAGAAAAAGATTGCTAAGAATGTACAAATAGCAACTGAAGAGGTGTTGACTCTTAATTATCTTACTCAATGGCTGTGTCACTGTCTCATTTGACAAGGCTGGGAAGCACCTGCTTCTCTAGTAAAAACATAACTGAGCTTTGGATACCAGTATAATTTCCACAGGAATCTGATTTCAATTCAGATTTGTGAAGCAGGGTGCTTGGTGTGGTGCAGGAGAAAGGTCTTTTGAACACAGTATTATTCTTAGTACAGAAACATTAAATGAATCTGAGTTTGTTTATTACATGAGAACTTGAGGTGTGCCAAAGCTTTGATTTATCAGAGCCAGGAATTTTGTTTTTTCAGTACCAGAAAAAAAGGCTGAAATAATTGTGATTTTTCTTTCTGTAAGGAAATTGCATCCCTATGGTACAAAACTCTTCTCCCTTGCTGAAACCATGCAACTGTTTGCAAATTTCTTTGCAACAGATAGCTAGGGGATCTGCCTTCACAGGAAGGTGTACACAAGACTGCATGGATGGGTATTTTTAAATAGAATTTCATGTAGCTCAGGGGAAATGGTCTCTTGAAAAATGACTTCAGCCTCCTAGAGCTGTGGGCGATGAGGAATGTAACAGTCAGCTTCCTCTTAAGGTACAGCTTTGAGTCATAGCTGTTTTCTTCCCCATCTAAATGGAATGGGGAGCAGTGTTATAAAGAGAAACTCTAGGCGATCCAGGCAGAGCTGTCTCTTGACTGTCTAAAACAGCCTCAGCCTGTTTTGACCTGGGGAAAAAAAGGATTAAAATAAGTATATTGTGCAAGTAAGTGTGGGTTTGGTTTCTTGGTTTTTTTTTTTTTGATTGTTAGTTCCCGTGGATTTTTCTGTTTGCAAGAATAATTGTAGATTTTTCTGCCTGCACTGATACAGTCATAAGGAGTGCAAGCTCTATTGTCTCCCACTTGGTTCTCCAGGGTTTTCCTTCCATTCTTACCAAACATAATTCCTGATCTGTACTGTTATCCTGCAGACATCAGTGCAAGAGCTAAATCCAGTGTGATATTTTTCTGAATGAAGTATCACTTCAAAGAAAACAAAGGGGTCTGCTCAGCTTCTGGTTTGGATTGACTCATTTTGCCCACAGTTGTTTTTTTCTGTTTTATCCACTTGGTGTTTTGTGCGTGGGTGTGTACATGACAAGAATGTATTGAATGCTGAGCTGTTAAGCAGCTGATAGGAGTAGCTGCATTTTGGTTGTCAGCATTCCTGTACAAAATATTGTCTTGGGGGGACAACGGGTTTCATTTGGTTGGGGATTATTTTTTTTTAAGGCATTATGAGGCTCTTCCGCATGAGGGATAACAATGATTTCATTATTCCATCAAAAGTTGTGTTAGTATGTAAAAACTGAAGAAAATTACTTAATTTTTAGGGCAATTCAACAGTATCTCACACAGACTGGTAATGGCAGGTAGCAAAAATCAGTTTATTCTTCGTCTGTCTCTAATGAATCATTTCTAGTCCATTTCTTCAGGTTTCTGTTTTTTTTCCTATTTCTGAGATAGAGCTTCCTTATTGCAACTTGCTTGTTAGACATAGTTATGAAGCAGAAGCTGTGTATATGCACAAAAACTCAAAGAGAAAGAGGGTAATGTGAGAGTTGTGTGTAGACTAAGGAAGAAAATAACTTCATTGTCTTATGTATGACTTGAATGGAAAAAACAGTGAAGGAAGTGTCTTTGTTATGGTAACTGCTGAGGTTTTTCCTCTCCTTTAATAGCCGTATCAGTGGAATTGGGTGTGATTAATACATCTTGTGAATGGAATTATAACTATAAAAATGTCACAATTCAGAAGTCTTGTTACCTAGCCAAGTCATTGTTTTTGTTTTGTGGTTTCAAAAATATAATTTCCAAATGGCCTTGAATGAGGCTTTTATTGGTCTCATTTTCATGATTTTTTTTTTTCAAATGTGGTTGTGCTTATACCAGGTAACAGCTGCAGCAGAGGTGTTTAACAAGACCAGCCTGGACCATAGGGTCTGCTTCTTCCAAACTAGTTCTCCAGAAGTCTGGTGGTTTGTTTTTGTGGTGTGGTGGGGTTAGTTTTTTTGTTTTTCTTGTTTGTTGTTTGTTTTGTTTTTTTAATTTCAGCAAGGTATTTATCATGTTCCTAGCTTTCATTATTTCTTACAGAAGTGAGAGAGGTGCAAACACATTTTTAAGTTTAATGCATACTAAGGTGTTTTGCTTGATGAAATCCATTTTGAAGAACTAAACTCTTAAAGATCCTGGTTGTATGAACTAGAAGCTTTCAGAATTTTGTCAGCTGCCATACAAATGAGAAAATACTTAAATCTTTACACACCTGCCTCTTTACCGGTGAAGTTGTCAGTTACTTCAAATATCTGGACATGGCCCTGGAACTGCAGCCTTCTTGACACAAGTTGGCAACAAAAATCTGTTGAGATCTTCAAAGTAGACTTTCCTCCGTTTCTCTCATTTGAGGTCTGATCTAATTAGCTGAAGCATGTCTACTAGAAATGGGCCTAACATGAATTATGGCCAGAGAGAAACAGGAAAAAGATCAGGATAGAGTGAACAATGTGTTTGAAAGCTGTAGTGTTACAGAGTAACACAAGCAGGCAGCTATTGTCAATTTGCATGTTGGACTTTTTTTTTTTTTTTCTATTCTTTGTTCTGTATTTTTTTGTAAGAATCTGGTTGCTCTATGCAGGGATCAGAGCTCTGCTGTACTGAGCACAGGATGAAAAGTGTTAACATTTCAAAACTACTTCTAGTTTCTATTGTAGTATCTTGTGTAAATTGTCACCTATAGCTATCTCCCTCATGCTAACAGATCTGTTCCGTACATTCTGTGTCTTTTCTCGTAAATTATTTTCATTTTCTTGAAATATTAATCTTGTTTCCTGTGAAATGACAGCTAGGCACTCATGTCTGTGTATGATTTCTTCTAGTATGTTTTGAACCTGATGGTCAATTTCAGTTAAGGTTGATAGATGTGTCAAAGATCCCTCAGAAGTTCATGAAAATAATCAGTTGGTTTCCAAAGAAGGCATGGACTTACTAAAGGAAAAGCTACAATGTAAGCTTTGTTAGATTCAAGAAAACTTATTTGGAATTCTCTTCTGTTAGAATCCAAAGAATTAATTCACTGATTGCAGGTGAACCATAGAAAATGAGGTTTCGTTAGGTTTATTGCTGATAACTATTAGTAGTTGTGGGGGGATGTTGAAATTTCTATGGAATACACCGCATTTATTAAAAAGGAAAAATGTGTTTATAGACAAAAGCGTATGCCTTGCAGATCTAAGCTGTTGGACAGGCAGAGAACAACTTAAGACCCACTAAGCCAACAGTAGTTGACTAAGGGGCAAGGGAATGTACTGTTATAAAATACTTGCTGGATTCTGTCCCAGATTTAAACAATTACTGACAATTCTACACACTTCAGCTAGGCAAATAAGTTAAAAATAGACTGGTTTCGAAATACACTATTTACAAGAAAAAATACCCACTGCCTTTACTGTTACATTGTAGTAGCTTTGAGTAGAGAGTCTGGTAATTAGCTCTGTTAAAGCTGAAATGCTAGTCATTTCGACCGTTTGGGTTAAGTTTAAAACAAGAAGACATGATTTTTTCCAGCTGTTTTAGAGTGACACCTTGTGGAGTATAAATGTCTACGCTTTATTTCCAAACTGATAAAGCAGCCAAAGGATATTACAGAAGTAGAGAATTTCTCGTATCCTGGGAGGGTGGGGAGAACACAAACTCATTTTTCCTGCTGGCCCAGGAAAAAAAAATAATATTGACAAATTTTCAATATATAGTCTTTCTGACCAATAGTCCCCCTTAATGAAAGCCAAAATGAGAATTATTTAATCTTGATTTTTATAAATTCTAATAATTGTAGCATGTTACCTAAATATTTTTAAAATGATATTACAAATACTGCTATTGAAGCACAGTAGTTACTAGTTCTAGGTCACAAAAATGAAATATAATTAAAAACTTCTATATCTTTTGAAACATAATGGTGTGAAGGGAAAAGGAAATAATGCAATTTTAATCCAGGCATATGGAAAGATCATTTTGGAAATAGAAGGAGGGGGGGTGGAGATAAAAAGTGGGAATATGGAAAACGGGAAAAGATAAAGGCACAGTGATGAAGGCAATCCATTCTTCAGGCTAATAGAATAAATTGCTCACTTTTGCATTACAACCGTGAATATATAGTATTCCATCCCATAGACACATCTGCAAGTGGCTGTCTATCTGCATAGGTTACACAGGACTCTGCAGTGTAGTGTTTTTCCACAGCTCCTGTGAAGCCTGAACTGAGCACCTAAACAGAATATTTTTTTCCTCATTTAAGAGAATTAGCCAAATACATGAGATGTGGTCTCAAGCTCTTCAACAAATGAATTTCCATATGGTAAGTTAATGGGCCTGTACTATGAAAAATGAAAAGATCATGATTTCAGAATTGTTGTTATTGAGTAACAGGTTCACTTAAACATTTATGTAATTTAATTAACAGTTAAATCAGTTGCTAATACAATGTAAATTCCAGTCATAAATGTAATGTTAACTTGGTCACAGTTTAAAGCTGTTCTTAGAGTTTGTGTTGCAACTGAGACAGTCTGAAGAGGGTTGGTATCCACTTTCACTGTAGTGTATGACTGCAAAGCTTATGAAGTTGATTTACTGTCCCAGCTGTTTTCAGCATAGCTGTTCGGCCTCTATCAGATCTGGTTGTGTATCTTTTCCACAGATTGGGGCATTCCTGAGGTTAAAACATTGTGCTCAAACAAACATTTAACATTAGCTCTTGCTGTGTGAGTAGATCAGCTGGTTTCACAGACAAAGCCCTTCTGTTTCCAGTGTGGCCCCCCTCCCCTTTCTAGAATGAAACAAATAATTGCTACATTTCTTTAGCCAGTATTTTAGCCCTGGAGATGCTTAAGTCTTCTGCTTGGTCTCCTGCATCTGCCATTACCGCCCTGGGGATCATGAATGGATTTTTCCCCTCATAACACAGCTGAGCTCTTTTACTAACAGCAGAGGTCTCACTGTCCAACTTGAAAACATAAGAGGAAAGAGGAGAAACAACTCGTGCAAATATGCACTGCATATCTGCAGGCCTCGGGTCAGAGCCATCTCGTAGTGGCACCGTTGTACCAGATCTCCTTAATAAATATCTGACTACAAAACCTCTGCTCTCTACTGCACATTTGCCCAAAGCCAGATATAAGGGAACTTGAACAAGTTACTCTCATTTCTGAAAGTAGCACTTTCTATCAACTCCTTTTAGTTTGTTTTTCAAAGTCTTCTCTCTGAGTGATGGCTCTTGTAGCAGATTTTGACCTAGCTGCCTCCCGGTAACAATGTTCAAGCTTGAATTTTTCATACGCTTTTTCATACATGTTTCCCACTAAGGGAATGGCTGCAGAGGTGTTGAAGAGCTTTTTCAAGAGTACTAAGGTGAAATAAAGGCATGGTAGGAAGAGCTTCCTCCCAGCAAGAAGGGCTCTCCCTTAATAAAATTATCAAAGCTGTGCTCTAAAGTTTCATAACATAAAGACTGTATTTAGGACAGAGGAAAACATGATTAACAGTGTCAACACAAACTTAATTTTTGGTTAGAATATGGGGCAGTTTTACCTGTCTGAATTACTCTTGGAAAAGTCTTCATGTACAGAAAAAAATGACTAATGTATAAAGATTTATGCAATTGCACAAGAGAAATTGTGTATACATCAAACAGAAAATGAGTCAATTATTGTCCCTTGTGAACGGGCATGATGGTTAAGTATGTAGGTCACTTTTTAGAGATTAGTTATCTGGGATCTTGGACAGATGCCCAGTAAAGTGAAACACACTTAATGGAATTGCTGATATAAAAATAATCCTATTAAAATAAAACATTAAATTTGCAGTAATATAGAGAAGTGGTGTAAAAACAGCAGCTGGGTTTTAAAATACGTACTCGATAAGGAAATAAGCCTATCCAATAAAATCTCTTCATAAGGAAAATGACTAAATACATTTTAAATGTGATTAAAGACTATATTCTTGATGAAGTCATCTGCTTTGAATCTTTAGCAATATAATGCAAGATGAAAGGTATTCAAAAACACAGGGAATGTAGCTGATATGTGAGCAGGTGATACTTGGTATGTGACATGTAGCCCAAATCAGCAGGTTTTGTTTGCTCATGGCAGTCGATAATTGTAGAAGGAAGCCTCACGGGACCTGGTAGCAGCATTTCCGTGTGAACCAACAAATGCTATACTAAAGTTGTCCTTTTTTTGGTTGGTTTTTTTTTTTTTTTTTTTTAAGCTACTTTGAAAAAAAAAAAAGCCAACACCCCAAACCCCCAAAAAACAACCAACCCCTCCCCAACAACAGAAAAACCCCAAACCCAGTATGTACCTGAGGCAAAATGAAGGAGTTTACTGGAACAGGTGGAATGGAAAAAAATAGTAATGCCTTCTGTCTTAGCCAAGTATTCAGTAGGAGAGGTACAAAATGAGTCTGGAGTGCTATGCCTGATTCTCATTCAGCTCTCATGGAGCTGAATGTGTCCAATGATGCAAAGAACAGAACTGCCTGAAGAACAGAGTGCTTCACATCTGGAACTTGACCTGCAGATTTACTGGTGCCTTATCACCGCAGAGTCTCTAGAGGGGCAGAAACCTTAAAGAGCATTCCACGTTGATGGTACCCAAAAGAACTATAAGTCCCACACATCTGGGAGAGAGCGATCCTGATTCTGCACCACAGAAGATGCTCCATAAACATCCCAAGGCATGGGTTATGTCACTTTAAAGGTAGTAATAGCTTTGTTGGCTTCATATGTCAAGTTTGATTTGAAAGCATGAGGTAGGTTTTGCAACTTCGAAGCAAATTGAGATCCCTAATGGTATTAGGCCTGTGTTCTGGATTCTGGTCAGGTTGAGTGTAAGCAGCTATATGAGGACTGAAAAGATTAGCTGTTAACAGGAACAAAACTGTAGTCATGTCAGGAGCTCTTAACCAAGAACTGAGATATCCAAGTTCATTCATATCTCATTTTGGATAGTGAAGCCTTTCTTTAGATCTGACCATGTTGCAGCATGTTTAGTCAAATATCTCATCATGTTCTCATTAATTTTTCTACCTTGGTAAATGTAGATATAAATACTTTCATAAGTCTAAAGTACAAAGATACCCATGACCATTAAATACTAGATAATGTTAATAATTATTTTATTTCTCTTTTCTTTAGTCTTCCTTATCAGCTAGCATATTTTACCTTACTTGGCGTAACCCATGGTTTACTAAAAACTTAGTTATTTCTGAGTAGTTCTTAACCTTCTGAATATATTCTAGAAATATTTTATGGATATTTACTGAGTTGGACAATTGCATATGAATACAAACAGGGCTTAAACTAACTAATGTGTGACTCTGTGACTCTTGAGAATGAGTCAAATGTTCACTTGGAATTGAAAACACAATCCCAGGAGAAGATTCTAAAGCGTTATCAAGCTATTTTGTTAAAATGTGTTGGATTTTTGTCAATAAGTTAATTGGCAGCAATGGTATGTAAATGAGAATTCACTGTTACCTATGAAACAATCTCACAGTAAAAACACTAAACTCTTCACAAGATTTTATTTTCTAGAGAGGAAGGTTTAAAATTGAACATTGTACAATGAACAAATTGTACATTGCAATGAAGTTCCCCAACCCATATCTCTAGTCTAACCTAGATAGTTATTTAGTTTATTTGGATTCCAGATGTCAACTTCAAAAGTTATGTTATTCAGATGAGCAACATAAATTAATAATCAGTGCAGATCTGAAAATGTTTGAAGTTATTTTTGTCTTCATTTGCAGTACCACTTGCCACTGATGTTGGCAGCTTTAGGACATGTGTGATTACTTCTCTGTGCAGAGAGAAGCCTATTTTGTTATCCTGTATTTAAGTGTATGCTTTCAGTCTTACCAATATCACACAAAAAATCTTGACTTACAGAGTTGAGTTAATGGATCTTGCTTCTACAATTCTGTGTGTCTGTGACCTATTCAATCCCATCTAGAATGTAGTGGTTGTTTTATCTTGCAGTTTCTGTGTGTTATCCTGTGCACCTTACCCTTCTATTAACTTACGCAATCTGGCAGATTGGAATTAAATTGGTTTGCGTTAGTAGGTAGGATAGCAAAGTCTTTTAATTGATGATGGTTGGTACATATGGATACAAAAATACAGATGAACTTGTGGAAATAGACTGTTATGGAAGTTTCCCCTGAAAATGGGTGTCCATATAGTTAAATTACATACATAATAGGGTTACAACACGTATATGCAGTAAATGTAGGACTCCAGGATACTCAGTAGGAACAGTGGTGGAGGTAGCAGTGGTATAAAGAGTTACAAAACTGACCTTCTTAGTTCCCAAAGAGAGAGAGGTACATACATTCTTCCTCCCTCAGAAAATCCCACAGACACTGAGTTAGTCTCTGTTGGCAACCCATCAGCGCCTCAATACTTTCTTCGGCAGTGTTTTTCCCTTTATTATATAAAGGAAATTGGTTAGTGACAAAGGCAGCTGCCTCCTGCTATCTCTGGCTAAAAATACTTGGTTTATGATGGAATAATGTTTCATCTATTAAAAAAAAAAAAAAAGGAAAAACGAAGAAACAAAAAACCCACACAAGAAGCCCCAAACCAAAACATACAATGCCAGTGAAGGCTTCTGACTTGACAGCCCAGGAGGATGAAACCCCAGAGTGGATATAACAACTTTAAATTTCCCCATGATATCTTCCATTGGACTCTTTTGATCTGAAGAGTCCAGTGAGTGTGATGAATGTCATCTGGTTTATGGCTTTTTATAAAAGTTAACTCTGGAAAGTATAAAATAAGGTGAACAGGGTACCCTTTTGTTGGAAACTGGCCTGATACCATGAACGCCATTTAACTTGCATCCATAATGTCCATAATACAGGAAGTGAAGGTAGGTGGTTATAGTGCCCACTCTGTTACGACAATTCCTATGTTCTCCTTGGATATATGATGAAAGAATAGGGCTGTGCATTTAAGATGCATTTCAAAATATGAGATTGAGCAGAACAGAATATCTTGTGTGCGCTTCTCTGTTCTACATTTATTACATGCTGAGAATCGAAGCAAAACCTTAGCATAAATGTGTATTTGATAATGCTTAGTTAATGGCATATATGCATCTCTCATTATGACGTTTACTTCTGTGATTTCAGAATCTCAAATCTGTGAACCCGTAACCTAATTCCCATTCTTACTAGCTCCAACAAGTTCTTGCATGGATCACGAATAGGCTCTAAATGCTACACAAGTAGTGAAATCCTGATACCTTAGTTTGTTGCCTGGGCTTCCTGTACAATGGGGACGGTAGTCTCACAAAGAAAATTCTGTAAATCACATTGGAGTTCTGCTGAGTTCGGTGGCTAGTGAAGACAGCACATCTTTATGTTCAGAAGCTTGAGCTGAAAACAGTGTTCTACTGTTAGTCCCACATCTTATATATGGATATCACGTGAAAAATGCTAATCCCAGTTGTGCAACTTCTCTGTTTCAGGCCTTATTAAAGAGCTGGGGTTTGTGTTTATTCAGGGCAACTGTTTGAATCCTCTTGTTCTGCAGTCACATTAGTTTTTGTACCACCAGAGTCTGAGGGCTTCTGTTCTATCCCTTATTTGTAAAAAATGCATTTTTATTTTGTAGGAGAGTCACTCAATCTTGTTTCCTTGATAGCTAATTACACAAATGAAGCAAGGTTCACTTCTAACATGAAACTTGTATTCCCCAGAAATCTGCCCTAAAACCTGGATGAAGACTGGAGGTGGTGGACTCCTGTTCAAACGTAAGGATGGGAGTATGCCTATGTTGAGAATTCTGTCCCAGGGCTGTTGGCCAACGTGTGCCTTATGCAGCTTCCAGGTTCTGCAGCAGAAACTTCACTGTGAAGGCAGGAATAGTTTCTTTATTAAGTTACATTTATATATTCTAAAATTGCGCTGTGGATGGACAATCTTATTCTAAAATATTTGTTTAAAAAATAACAATTTTCTACTGTCTTTTTTACTCTACTTTTCTTAGTCTTCATAATTTTTTGTGTGTATACAGGGTATGATAACCAAGATAGCCACTACTCAGCACTGTCTATACTGCGGGTGAGAGAAGCTTCAAAGACGTGAATGATGCTAAGATAAATAAAATAGAGGTACTAAAGAGACCCTATTTCCCTCCTGTGTAAAATGAAAAGAATAACTGGAATGCCTTGAGAGAGAGAAGAAAGTAGGATTTCCCAGATCTCACGGGCAAGAAGCAGCAAGTATACTTGGTATACACAGTTGTGAATGCTGTGAATGTACAATGCTGTGAAACTTTGAAGGAAATGTGAAAAATTAATGCATTACATAGACTTGATAGGCAAATGACATGGACAATGCAGTAGTGCAATCTGAACATATCTGGGTCTAGAAATCTTGGACAAAATCTGAAAAACCTTGACCTCTGCCCATAAAAATATTTCCAGGGGAAGTCCCAGATGTGTATACTCTTTTTGTAATTAAAAGTATTAATGAGATACTTGGGACAATACGCAAGTATCCTTATCTCAGAAATGCCTGGAACTAAAACTGCCCACTCTTACTCTAGAGTTCAAGAACCAAAGCAGTAATTTTTCTCCTCTTTCAGGTGCAGTGCAGTAAACTTGGAGACAACTGCAAGGAAGCTAAAATTTAATTTTTCCAGGATATGCTTGTTCTCCAAGTGTGTGAAAATTATTTTTCAAGGACTCTCATGCCAGTGCTTCTCATAAAAATAGTACTGTATAATCTCAAAGGTGTTAGTAAGAATTGAGAGAACTTTGCATTTGTAGGTCCATCCTCAAAGGGAAGATTGCCTCAAATTTATTACAATTGGTTATTTCCTGATGTAATATATTTTTGTTGGTTTTGTGTAGGCATCAGCCAGATAATATCCTTCTCGGTCTTCTCTGCTGCATCATTTCCTCTAACACTCAAGTAGGTTGCAAGAAGTCAAGACTAGCATGACATCACAACTTGGGAAGTAGAAGCCAGTAGCTTGCGACTTCCGCATGTCCACCTGATAGTAAGCTGGAGCACGTCGGTGATTGTGTTGTAGCTTTCTGAGAAAGTTTCACTTGGATACGTAGCCTCTCATTTCTAACTGAACTTTTTTCTGTTGTCAAAAATATGTAACTCCTCTGACAGAACATTACGATTCTAATTTTCTTTCGACAGAGCAGAAAGCATGGCATCTTTTACTTAAGAAGTACATTTCCAAAATTACACAAGCAGAGGTCCAACAGCTCTGCTTGTGAAATGAGATAATTCAGAATTATGATTTTCCAGCATGATAGATAAAGATAACAGGATTAATAAAAAGCCAGTACTTGTTTCAGTATCCATATTGTATGTTTCTGATTCTTAGTCTGTGCTCAGCAATGCTCTATGATGGTCCAGGTTCTTGAAGTGGAAGCAAATGATATAACTATTAGAAAGAGGATGGCATGGTGGAAGATTTCAAGTAAACTGCTGAAGTTGTCTGGCACTAGTCAAATTCACTTGATTAAAAATACTGTCCTGCTTTTATTCCAGCATCTTGGATGTCCTGAAAAAGGAAATGGCAGCGTAGGAGTAGTAATAAAGACAGAGGATTGATGAGAATACATTTGATCTCAGACATGATTCCCAAATTAAGGCTGCTATCTTAGTCACTTAAGCCCCTCGAGTGAGCCCATGACCCAGAAAAACAGTCCTGTCTTTCCCCAGTCACCAATTTCTACTGCTTCTCTTGAGCTAGTAATAACGCCAGCACAACTACTTGGTAAGCTGGGTTAGAAACTGGCGGAAAACTTTTTTGGCTGATTTAGCTTCAACCAGAGCAGGCTCCTGACATAGCTTCCTATATGGCCGCACAAGTAATAATGTTGGCAGAGGGGAACAGACATGATCATGCATATGGGAGATTGGGACAGCCAGTTTTATAACAGTTCAGGGTGGCAAATCTCCTGCCTGAAATTACCCTCTTAGATATGTGCAAGTGTTGCTGTCATTGGGCCTGAGTGATTTGATGCAGTGTCAGTGGAAATACACTCTTTAAAACATATGACTTATCCTCTATGAAAAAAATGAGTATTAATAAATACAGACATGCTAAAACTGAGCAGTGGTTGGTAGAGTGAGGAGTCAATAGCTACTCGAGCTACGTCTTGCAGTTTCTGGGAATCGCCCTGTTGACTGACCCTACCATACAGTTTTTAGAAATGCATTATTCCACAGGCTCCCTGACATGTTTACTGCTTCTATGGCATCTTCAGATTTGTACATTGCATTTAAGCATGTATAAAAGCAGGATATTTTGGGGAGTGAGCACTTGCAGTGAGACAGTTAACTCAGTGTTTGTATTTCTGTTTATTCCAGTAGTTTATTTTTTTTAAAAAATCTTGTCAATGTGATTGTGTGTGATTAAGGGTATAGATCAAACTCAAAGAGTCTGTAAGTGCCAACACTCTAGATGAATGACAGAAAATGTATTTTGCATTACTTTCATGTATAATTTTTTCTCCTTTTATTGGCTACACTGTGGCCAGCAGCATAATTTATCCCAAACCTAAACGCTTTGCCAACATGTATTTGATGAGAAATGTTAGCCACCACCAAGACACTTATTTTAGCTATGTAGGCAGTCCCACACCAGTTGTGAATTCTTAACATATCTCAGTCTGAACAGTTGGGAAAATTATGTGAGTGGTCAACAGACTCAGAGAAAATACTGTATTATCATTATGGATAAACCTTCATACTTAAACAGTGAGATGTATCTTCAGCAGCTTTATTAGGGACAAATACAAAGTCTCTAACCTCAGCCTTCATTGTCTAACTTGAATATGTAAATAAAGTCCAAAGACCAGATTTCATAAGGTTTAAAGCTTTAAGGGGCAACTGCAAACATCTGCCCTGAATTGTCTAAACACTCCAAAGAAAGAAATTTGCTTTGCAATCTTGTACCAAATTTTGCAATTCATGTAATTCACCCAGTATTAGAAATTATTTTAACTCAGAGATTACAGAAACAAAAAAAAAGTCTTTTTTTTTATTGTGCTTTTACTATTATTGAAAAGATCTTGCTGCTATTTTAGAAGTTTTATAATAAAATTTGAAGAAAATGTGCATGTGCTTATAGACAGATATTCTGTCCTGTATTATACAAGATACCTTTCTGGTTTTAAAATTGAGTCTGGGGAGGTCTGTCTTCTCAGTTTGGAGCCAAGCATATCTAGGAGGGCTGCAAGTTATAGTCATATGTTGTAATTTGCTTTCAAAGAATTTATTAGAACATGGTAAATTGTGAAAATATGTGACAGTTCAAAGTTCCTGGAATGTAAAAATTTGGTGTCTCTAAATCCTTTTCAGTAGAGTAGCTTTAAAATAAAGGGACACTCATCACCAATTTGGTCAGTTGTTTGGTTTTTTTTTAAAGTATTGCACTCATGAGCACAACAAAATTATACTACACTAAACCTGGCAATGCAGTGAACTGTGCCTAAGAATATACATGTTCTAATGTGCATATTTTATTTCCTGTAGCACTCCCCCAGGGGTATTTTATGAATGAGAGATGTTTATCAGCAGAGGACAGTTCAGTAAAGAGTTAGCTGAAGAGTTCCAGCAGAGAAGAGTAGCATTAACTTAGAAGGAAAAAACCAGCAAGCTAGATCCTTATTTGAGATACAAGCGTCTTCATTAATTATATTCTCTTTAATTTGAAGTATAATTCAAATTGACTGGATTCTTCCCAATGTTAGTCAGCAGTTTTCTACAGAAATTGCCGGGCTGAGTTCCCCGTTTAAGCACACGTTGCTAGATGCAATGGCAGATCACAAGGCCTCTGGGTGGCCAGCTGCTAAAATTCCAGAGCTGCCACAAGGACTGCAGGACAGTGAAAATATATAACTGTTTCCTCATTAAGAGTTTAAGAACCGTTCCCTTATTTTAATTTTTATTAAAAAATAACTTTAAATGGGTCATTTTGTCTTTTAATTATTTGGAATAATTGCATGATAGTATTAATGTATTTTTATTACTTGTACTTGGTGTTATTTTCATGTTTGCTAGGACACTCTATTCCTTATTTTACCGTATGGTCCTGCTTCTTTATCTGCTGTAGTTCCTGTCACTTTTAACTGTGTGAAATGGATTCACAGACATCCAGCGGGAAGCGTTTGTAGGTCAGTGACTAATTTTCCCAGGTCCATTTTGCAGACTCTGGTGATTTATACTGACTCTATTTATAGAGAAAAGATGACTTTTTTAACCTATGAACTTACTGTTCTCACGTTGGCATTTCTTCTATCAAGTGATGTATCTGCTTGTTGAGTGATGATGACAGCAAAGTTAATAAGCTACACACGTGGCACAATGTGTTACAACATACAAGGATTTGTTTCACATTTAATGACAGGTACAGGCACTGTCTGCACCGAGTAATGTTAGTGTGCACATCAGAAGTACCATGATAGGACAGGATATCTGTTATTACAGAGTAATCTAGCAATCTGGTCCCCTTTCCTATCGAATCATAGAATCATTATGGCTGGAAAAGACTTTTAAAATCATCAAGTCCAACGGTTGTCTAAATCTGACTCTATAATACGTAACTCTGTGTAACTCTATAATACATGAACAACAATTAAATATTTTAGTCTTAAAAATACCCTTTGATACAGTGAGATCGTATTATTCCCATTTCACTGAAAGGGATGTGTGAAACAGGCATGAAGGGGTTTTCAAAAGTCTTGCGCTCAGTCTGCACTGGAGCAGAAGACTGAATTTGGGTTCCTTGACTGTGTGCAAATAAGTGGGTGGTTATTCCCAAAGCACGCAGTACTGCTGTCTCTGGGATTACATAGTTTAAAATGTAGTAAAAGAATAAGCAGAAAAAGTTCAGGATTTCCCTTCAGATGAGTTATGATGTGTCTGACTGAAGGCTTGCTGATAGCGACTGAAGGAAAAACAAAGTGAGCTTCACCTGGTTAAAGGAGAAAGCCTTTCCTTCCTTTTTTGCCAAAGTAATGGAAACTGATTCTGATCATGCCAGCTTTTGCTATATTTGAGGGGAAATTTTTAAATGTTCATATGGGAGACTCAGTTTTAATTCTGTAGGCTTGCTTATGTCCTGAGTACTTTTTCATTGAGAGGGAAAGGACTTGGAAATCATACAGAGGTAAATGTTTTCGTTACTTTTGTAGGCCAGCCTTTCTGCTCAAAGAACATCGATACCAATGCCTTTTGAGAGCGGACACAATTCACTGTTCAAATAGAAAACAAAGGAAAACTTTTGGCCTGTTTAGGTGCATAGTTTTCAATCTTACATTATTTTTCGAAGGAAAGGGTGCTGCCTGATACCGTGTAGGACCTGGGGAAGCTGAACAAAATCTTTAAGAACTATGCACTCAAAATTATATATCTGCTGTTCATTTGTTAAGTGCATTAATTAATTTGTGGTCCTTTACTTCTAAGATCTGTATTTCCATTTTCTGTATTTTCCAGGCATATACGCAGAAACTGAGGGGATTTGTCCTGAGAGGGGTGATTTTTGACCTCTCTGCAATTCTAGATGAGTTCCTACAGGTATTTACAATTGTAGTACCTTGCTAAAAACCCACAAAGTTCCTACCTGGACACTTCTCTGTTGAAGACTTGGATACTCCAAGAGCTTTAATTTTCATACTGAGAATTTCCTCACTTTTTCATTTCACCTCTTGATTTGAAAATTAACTGAGGAAGGTCTGTTTTCACTCAATATTAATACTCAGCAGAACTTTACTCAGTTTGAGAACGTGTTTCACCAGAACAGTTCTTGAGATAAGTCTGTACAATTTACCATACTTAGCATGATTCTCTGTCTCTGCAACATTTAACTTCTTCAAATCTATTCTTTAAAGACCTCCCTTACTCTAGTTAAAAAGGCTGGTCTTTTAGGGAGCTGTAGGCTAAAGTAATAAGCTTCCCTGATGCTGCTCTTCGTATAGAGGACTCAGCCTGAGCACGTGTATGTACAGACATATCCTTTTCTGGTGAGCTATGTTTCCGAGTACTTGAATCCCTTGCATATTAATCTGTATTAGTTCATAATACAGGACTTGTAAGCTCGTACTACACATAAATGTTTCTAACTGTGAGCTACCACAACTGATATTCAAAATTGCCAGGTATTGAGAGTTGGGTAAAAGTGGGGTATTTTATTTTCATAAGATGAATTTGAGAGAAAACAATTCTGTCTGAACATGCTATCCCAAATTGCTGCGCCTGCTTCAGATCTCATTCTTAGTGTAAATTAGGAGTAGCTTCATTGAAACTAAAGAAGTTACACTTGCCTAGACTTGTATGAAATCAGAACAGATTAAGAGATATCTCTTTATAGAGTGGGATCTTTCACAAGCAGAAAGGCCTAAAACACAGCAGGCTCTTATTCGTACTCCATATAGACTCTCTAGCTGGCAAAGTGCTTTGTGGCAGCACTGCCTGTTTTTACACATTATTTTGTTTTGTTTAGTTAGGCTGTTGTCTACAAGGGGTTTTATTGTTCAAGCGGGGGTGCTCCCACCCTTGCTCGTAGTCATCAAGCCATACTATTGGGTGATTATCACTCTTTATGAGCCAAGATCTCAGACCGAGAAAAGGCAGCCAATCCTGATATGGGAAGACACGCACTGGCACAAAAAAACTAGCAGGGAGACAATGAAAAGAGAAAAACACAGAGAGAGACTGTATGGGATTGTGCTCTATCTGCCTATGACAGTAGTATCAGGGGCAATGTTGGTTTTCCCTGGTAGCTTTCCAATATAGTTACTCCATTCACGGATGAATTAAGAGTATGTGAAACTGTGCCAAAGCTAATCCAATCCAATTCCACCCAGCTGGTTAAATCCATGCCTAAAAATTGCCCTTGCCTTCCTCCACAATGCAAGAGCATCCATGGTACAATTTGCTAAACGGACTCCTCCCCTCCCAATTCTCACTGCAGATCTGTGCTCTATGGGTGATCTTCCCTCATATGCATAACGCGTGGGTTTCTGGCTGCTTCCAAGTGCAGATCTTATCTTGTTCTATCCTTGAAGAAATAATAAAAAAATTATGAATGGTTATATATATACATATATATAAATATTCCAGTATAGTTGTTCTTGAAGTGTTTCACCTAAAACAATGAACAATCTTTCCCTAGTTGAGGGGAAACTGCTTCTTTCTGCAGTGATTTCAAGCTGGTGAATAATATAGCAACAAGTAAAGTAAATAAATAAATAAATAAAAATTATCTGGGATATGTACACTTAGGGAAGTATTCTAGCACCTGCTCTCCAGTGTATCACTTTCATTCTTGAATTGCCTATTTCCTCCTCTATAGCAAATGAAAATAGAGAGGATCCTCTAGTTGCTGTGCACTTCAGAGCAGGACCTTGACTTTCTGCTCTCAATTATTGCTGAGAATAGTATCTCTTCATTGGCTAGCACAAGATTAATACCCTAATTTATGCACTAAAGTTAAATAATACATGAAGTAGGTAGCTCAAATTTCTTCCTTTATCTTCAAAAGAAATCCTGATTTACTCTTTACATGTTTCTCTCTGATTCAAATGAGGTACTTGCTTTCTGAGAAACAAGAGTACCATTCGCCAAAGGGCCAACGTCACCGATACCATTTGAGTATTTTGAAGGTAGGTAACGCTAAGGAGTAACTGCCTTCTCTTACATACTCCTTGTTAGGTCTTGATGTCTTTCCTGTGAACGGCAGCTGCAGCTATCTGCCAAGTACCACAGAAACCTCCAAATATCTCTGATGACAGCACAATGGTTTGGGTAGGCATAGAAAAGGCTTCAGGAAACTTGTCACAAGGCTGAAAGGATGTTTTTTGGCAAGCACTGGATTTCTCCCTCCAAAAAAGAGAAGACTGCCTTAATCCTAGAAGAATCAATACCTTAAGCAAAGGGGAAACCTGCCACAGGAGTAGTCCATCCAAATCCTTACGGGTGGGAATCTAAGACGTGATCCCTGAATGTGTCGTCCTGAGGAGCACAGCGAAAGTCTTTGCCATGCTGGTTGGGTCCGAATCAAGTATGATTCAAGTGTTCTGAACTCGCCTTGAGGAAGAAAAATCTTTTACTGCTACTGAATTTAGGCTTGTAACAATAAACATAAGTAATAACAAATAATCAGAGGGATAATAATTAACATTCCTCAGGTGTGTTCCTCACCACGGTTTTAGCTGATTTGGAATTTAATATTATAGTCAAAAGAAATTTAGCTATTACAATAAACAGCATTTAGGGCACGATTCAGTTGACCAGTCAGATCATTTTTTACATAGGAATGTTCATTTTAAGCTTTTGCTTAAACTCCACACAACATTTAGCTTTGTGATAAATTTGACAATAGGGCATTTTAGAGCAAATGTATGCCCAAATTGCTCGTAGGACTCTTATTAAACATTAGATGGCGGTATGGGGAAGGTATTGTGTGACAGATTTCTTGGGCTATTTGAAAGACGAGCAGAATCAAAAGATCTGGTTGACACCAATCGTTTATCTTAAGGATTATTTTTTTTTAACTGTGCTTCCCATATCGTTTGGTTTGCAAGCAGAATGTAGTTTTGGATTAAATAATATTTATCATTTTTATCTACTCAAAATAGATAAAAATCTTATCTAAGCAAAACAGTGACCTACATCTGCTGGTTTGAAACACTTATTTCAACAATGTTCCAGGAAGACTTCAAGCACAAAAATTTAATGGGTCATATCACATCATTAATATTTAACCTATGAAAATTCATTGTCTTCTGTATAGTGGAGATGCTACATATTTAAAATTAACTTTGTGCAGGAATAAGCCCTTTGTAAACAGAGGTACCTCAGTGCTGACCAATGTTGAAAGGCCTGCCCTTAGTTTAAGGAGCTTTATGTTGTTCCTCAGCTGATGCATGAAGTTGCTCAGGAAGGCAAAAATCATGAAAATACATAATTTTAAACCTCAAGAATAGAATGGCCTCTAATCAAAGAAAGACACAAAAGAACTCCTTGTGACATACGTGACATCTAGGCATGTCACTAAGGTACAGTGAACTGTTCTTGCTTTACTGTACCAATATTTATCAAATAATACAATTGCATTTGCATCATGCACTTGATATAGCTGAAATAAGGTAATCATAACTGACAACCAAATATGCTTTCCTGACATATATTTCACCTATGTACTTTTCTCAGCTCTCAGATACCAGCAGGAGACCATTACCCTGGAGCAGCATTCCTTTTCTTTGACTTTATCTTTAAATATGTATTGTAGCACCTTTGTCATTATAATGTACTTTAGCAAGCTCTTAGGGTGAAAGGAGGAGGAATAAAGGCATATGAAAAATTCAGAACAAAAGACTGCAAGTAAGAAAATAGGTAGCTACGCAGTGATTACACGGTCACAACTGATGATCACAAGTTTTAAATACTTTATATTTAAAAACATTTTAAATGTTGAGACCAAAATTTAAATCATCCCTTTTTAATGAAGAAAATACATCATTTTAAGCTCTGCTTACCTACTTAGAGAAGCAGAACCTATCTCCATCATTATGTCGTTGCCCGTTTTGTTTCAAAGCTTATGAAAATTGTGGCCTATGTATAAATTGCAAGATTTGACTATGGATTTGCTACAATAGATTTAGAGCTGTTAAAAAGTTTCTGAATAATTAGGGGTTATGAAATGTTTGGTGTATGCCTAAAAAATGTAGTGGGATTGGTACCGCAAGGCAAGGCAACACAATGGCTTCCCAGTTGACATTACCCAAGCATGTACTTAAAAGACAATGGCACTCCTGCCCCAGGAGTAGTCCTGCTGGGACGCTACAGGTCAAAAAGGCCATAAATGGGTAAGTGTTCCTGATTCCTACAGGAAGGTAGGATTTAACAGGGCAGGTCAGGAGCCGTGGCAGGCAGGCAGGCAAGCAGATAATTCTTCACCAGAGGTCGCTCTAGCTCTGTTGAGGTCCTCCTGTGAGGTGTGGTAGACCAGGCACTTTGTGCATTAAAGTTTTATTATTCTGTCGTATATGTACTAAGGTGATCTGATTCTTACAAGTTTGTGTTTGAAATTTCACTGCTTGTGCCCATTTGAGATTTAATGAACCCTACCGATGAGCACAGTTTATGCCCAGGCCTGGTCTGAGCAGAGGAGGCACCGCTGAAGAGCAGGGTGTGCTCGAAGGAGGAGCCGAGGTACCTTCAGCAAGCAATGGTGGTGGAAAGCACTAGGTAGCATGACATCCTGCAAGGTAACACCTCTAAACCAGACCACCAGCAAATATTTCCTTTTGTTTGGATGTGAGCTACTGAAGACACTAATACACAAAAGACACTAAACCTATTCTTATTCATCTTGAGTTACTCAAACACAAAGGGACAAAGAAACTGACAAAGTAACTCAAAAACAGCTGCCCATCCATACTTGGGGTGTCTCACAAAATTAGTTACAGAACACATCCT